>CAJNOQ010008448.1:0-11189 GCA_905250885.1 Didymodactylos carnosus | reverse complement strand
TGTTCAATTAAGTTTTATTCTTCTTGCTTTCATTCTTGCTCAATCGTCAGCAATGATTTTTAAATCGATGTTCGCCAGAATATCCTTTTCGATTGAGCAGAGCATTAGGCTGATGAATTTCCATTATCTGTTGATCGCAGGTAATTTTTAACGAGTTTCATTTTTGAGAACGATCGTGCATTTGTGGCAACGGTTATCGGTAGCGTCAATAGAAAATTATAGACGAGAGACGCACGTGGATAAGCATGTCCAACGCCTTTCAACTTGTTGACGATTTCGTTCATGTTCGAGCATTCTTCGATGCTGCTACGTAACAGCTCAAAATCAGTAAGTAATAATTCTGGGCTGAACAGTTTTTGTGTATCTGAAGATGATTCTAATGTGAGTTAAACTCTGTTAGAGCTTCCAATTTCAAGCACTCGGAGATGTAGTTTCATACTTTCTGATTTTTTAGTTTACATATCAGTCGTTCACAAGTTTGCTGACTGCATTAGTTACTTCAATACGTATACCTTACGGGATATTACAGAGCGTGGTAAGCACAGATTCGAATTTTTTGTCACAACTGTTTCCAAGTCGACTTTCTCCATCGATCGAAGTCGAAATGGACTGAAAGTTTACTTGAATGTATGAACGCTCATCCTAGGATAACATTCTTTGAGTGATGAAGATTTTTTGAGCCATATCGATATAGACCAAAAGAAAATTTTAGAAAGAGGCTAAAAATTAATTTCGGACGAAGTCGGCTTAGCTCTTATCTCTATTCGAAGTTGACACAAACTGGAGCCTGGTGTATGTCGACTTCATCCAGAAGGTCAAGTCGACATAGCGTAGATGCTGTTTGAGCTGTATAATGCTCAAAAAACAAAATGTCTGTGGAATACCTTCGCCATATAGACTAGGCATTCTGGATGAAGTCGACATACACCAGGCTCCAGTCTGTGTCAACTTTGAATAGAGATGAGAGCTAAGCCAACTTCATCTGAATTTAATTTTTAGCCTCTTTCTATTAGCCAAAGAATTTTCTTTTAGTCTATATCATCATGGCTCAAAGGACGAAATCATCCTTCTGCGACATAAAAATGTCCAAAATAGTCATGCAATCTTCGATTCCGGATACCAGTTGATATAAAAATAATTTTTTTTACTATGCTCAGTTGATTGCTAAGGACAATTCATATACCATTTTGTACGGTATTTCATTGCCTATTTTGGTGTACCAACTTGAATTTCTACTTTGGCTTCTCAAAAAAATCATATTTTCACAAACATTAATGAATGCATTTGACAGACTGTCTCAAAGATCATATAACAAATATTTATGAGATTTCTACGATTCGGCTAAATCAAGAAATATGCAGAAATATTTTCTCTACAAATTCCGTTTAAAAGTAACTAAAAATACTGTCAACAGATTTCGCTTAAAATTCACCCCGTTCTTTGGTTATAACAATACCCGATTTCATTATTTAGCTAGTTTTCCACCATTCTCGAATATTTTCTATTGAATCACAGTAAAAGTAATTAAGAAAAAAAATGATATTATATCTCGGAAAGAAAATACATATTGAAATTGTGGAATTTCTATTATTTATAAATTTTTGTATATCTTGTTCACATTTTTAAGAACAAATGATTAATTTAATATAGTCTCAGAAGAAGAAAAAAAATGCGTGCATATGAAGAACGAAAGAAGAAAAACATTTTACGGAACAAAATGAGAATCAAAATTTATGAGTGACGAATCGACAGGATACTATAGGAAATAAATATGTGTCAGTACTTCATTTCATTTTTGATAATCAGCAATAATTCGAAAAATAGCGGATTCTCCTTTACTTTCATCATACATATGAATATTATGCTGTTGTAGAAATACATTTGTTTGAAACTTTTCTACAATTTCAATTCTATCAGGAAGTGCACTAATTAAATTCGAATAATGTAAATTGAGTTTTATTCTTTTCAATTGTTCGATAATAGAGAATAACAAATTTGTCCATTGAGTAGAATCTAAACATTTTTTATCAGAAGTGGTTCCAACGAAATGCAAATATTGAAGATTGGAAGCCCTTTTAAATAATTGATTTGCAAAGCTAGCTGGAAAGCGACCTATTTCCATTTTTAATTTGGTTAAACATGACATTACTGGAATATCGAACATAACACCGTCGTAATCATAACTATAACTAATATCAATATTTAAATATCGAATTTTTGGTAACTGAAGTAGTAAAACACACAACGAATGACTATTCATTCTAATCGATAAATGTTCGATATTCGATGTGTTGCGTGTTGTTAATGGTAATTTTTGTAGATGTGTTAATGATTTAAAAATAAATGTTTTTAGTGTTGGTATTTTTAATATTGTTGTGATCAGTCCATTTGAATGTCTGCTATGATTACCAATGTATACATAGGATAATTGAGGAAATTGCTTCAGTATCGGAATCATGTTTTTAGAATACATTCGAAGGAGAGTCAAAGCTCTTAAGGATTGAAAATGTATCGATAGGGTGAAAGGATACGTGATAATAGAACTAAGTTTCAATGATGTAACTTGCTTTGGATAAGCAATCAGATGTGGTACGATAAATTCAGAAAAGTAATTAAATGAATCGCGTTTTGATAGATCAACATGTAGTGGTAGAGAATAATTGTCAATGATGTGCTTCATACTTGAAGTTAAATTATAGAACGAGAGATACAATTCGTTGACATTGAAATATTCAAATAATTCGTACACAATATCAGTACAGAGATCATCAAGCCTCGTTATTTTGGCAGTATCTGTGAAGAGGAAACAGAGTGATTATGTAATATCTATGCTAACTATGCTTTTCAAATGACATACTTTGTTGTTCTTGTCTGAATTGTTTTGGAGTTAATTTATTATCTGAATTTGATCCACATCGTTTGTGCATTTTATCCATCGTCTAATCCAGCAATGAGAAATTGTTGACTACAAAAACGCTTTTTCAATTTTTTATTGTTCTATCAGTCACAAAAAGGTTTTTTCCCGCTGCAATAGAACATGCGATTATAAGAACGGAAAGAAGAAAGACATCCATTTTCATTGGTTGACAGTAAAAACCAACCTTATGAATGTAGATACAATCTTTAAAGTAAGAAGTACATATGCACCTGTACACAAATTGTTTCGTTCCAAATTTGCTTGGAAAACTGACAAGTTTCAAATTGTGTTTAAACGATAAACGCATTTTTTTGAGGGAAAATAAAAAATGTTTAATTGTATTCGAAACTACAAAACGCAAAACAGCGTTTATTTCCAGAGTGATTTTCGAGCGATACAAAATACACATGCAACGTGGCAATAGGATGTGAGAAAACCATAATAAGTCATTCATTAGATGATAAGTTTCGATAAAATTCTTGAGGCTCAAAGTAGAAAATTTTTAGGTTATTACTTTTTCTTTAAATCCATTATTTATACTATCCCTTTTTTATATTACAGATGTGCGTATTTTTTATTATACATTTGTTGTGTGTTTCTAATTTTATGCGGTTCGTGTTTAGAAGGAAAATTTTTCTATAGTTTTATTTCCGGTCCATTGAATTATTTCTAAAAATCAATCATTTTTAAAAACAAACTGGGTACGATATTCAGAAGCTAGCCACATAGAGCTCTGTTGGACGAAAGTCGCTAAATTTTAACCATAAATTTAACTTTTCAGACTCATAAACCGGTTTTTAAGCAAAAAGAATGTGATATTTGGAATCGGCAAGCAAATTTGTGATATTGGTGAATCGGCAGCAAAAATTGAGTCGAACATCCCCAATATTGTCATCTATTTTTAGAAATCTGACTTGTTTAATTCTGTGCAACCGTAAGCTAGTTGAAGACGAAGTACAGTAATGGTACTATGTCGTCTAAGTGTCGAGGTTGTCTCACTAATCAGTTTTATTTGCAATTAAGAAGCTACGTCATGACATAGCAATTTATTATAGATCATTATTTGTATGTCAGTGTCACACTTATTCTTTTGAAATGGACTTCATAATGAGTTTGTTTTTAACAAAAAAAAAAGTATAAGCATTAAAATATCGTTCTTTTTTAACAATAAAGGTTACCACTTTTCTTAGCTTTTAATTATTTAGTAAAATTGAATTCACATGCAGATAGAAAATAGAAAACAAACTTAACTAGCATTGCTACAAAAGCGACGTAAATTAATACATATATGAATTTATGTATACAATACGTATAAAAAATAAAGGGTGAAAAAGCAAGGAAGTAAGTAAATACTTAGATAGGCGGTCTACGCTATAAACGCTGTTCTAAGTTAATGGCAAAACTGTGGATGATAAAACTACAGCATTAGAAAGACCGTTCCACTCCTTTACTGTTTTAACTAAAAACGCTTCCTTGAGAATAACTTCCTACGACGATCGAGAGGTTCTAATTGTATCTTACAGGCAATCCCACATATTATTCAAGATGCCACTCGTTGTACTTTATTTAGTGGTTCCAAATGTGTTTCGTATGAACTGTCAAAAACTGTTGAAGCATCCTCGGGTACTGGTCTTACACATCTAGTATACAGATGACGTTTTAATTTAAATGGTGCATAGTGAACGTACGATTGATGACACTTATCATTTTACGGCATCTGAGAGCAATGTGTCCTACGTGAAATGACCATTTCATTGTATGTGAAATTTATACTCCTAACAATTTCACTTCACTTACTCTGCCTAGTACTTCACCGTCAATAGTAATAATGTTAGGCGATTTATCGAATATTAACCAATTACACTTCTCACGATTAACCTCAGCTAAATTTGTTTTACACCAAACCTCTATTTTTTCAATTTCCTCTCTTGCCTGTCTTAAGTCTCTATCGTTCTCGATAGGTAAGACGACGAAAAGGTCCCTTAAATTTGACGAAAGTGTGATTTTCGATTACGACGTCCACTATCGTGGGTTCGAAAGGAAGAATCTATCCTAAATTAAGCAATAACTTGAATCTAATGTGTTTTCACGGAACAATCCATGAAAAACTGTTGTTGGTTTCAACAGAAACACCTAAATTAGACAAGAAAATCGACTAAAATACCTTAGTATTAATTAAGTAGTTCGAAAAGGACAACCAATATAAGAAGCTAATGCTTTAAAATTGTGTTCTTTTTATTGTTTTCTTCTTGCGAATAAAATCATATAGCATTCAAAGTAAATGTTTTCTTATCCAGCAGATTTTAATGGCATGTATGCTTTTGATTTTAATCTAATATACGGGTTGCAAAAACTTCAAACAGGTTGAATCTAACAGAGGTGGGAAAGTCCAATCATTTCTAAGTCCAAGTCTGCTGGAGCTTAAGTCCAAGCCAAGTCCAAGTCAAGTGCAAGTTCGAATCGAAGTTCTTCATATTTCTGCTATATACAGTACATCGTAATCATATATGACGGGTGAATAAAATTTATCCATATACTGATGCATGTTTCACAAAAAAACGATTAATAAATTAGGTATCAGATTATACTCAATCCGTCGTTGAATGTAAAACATTTTAACTCCTTGGACTTCTAACGAACTTAATAAAAATATCCCCAAGTCCAAGTACATTAAATAAACCTTCAAGTCCCGACTTAAATCCAAGTCCAAACTTGGACTTTCCCACCTCTGAAATCTAAGAGAGACTCAAAAAACCGAGGTTTAGGACTGAAGATCCAAGATGAAAAAAGACTTGAGGATGTCGTCGGATAAAAAATATCATAGACTATTTATAGTGAGAAAATATTTCGTTTTCATTACTTATACTCACGAGCATATAGTCGTACTCGTCCATCTCTGTCCGAAAAATTAACACAAATATTTTTTATCGAAACATACAAAACTCGGTTTCCTCTTTCATTTGACGCAAAAACGAAGGTTCTATACGCGGAAATGTGCTTTCTAGAGGCTTTGTAATAGCGGGCGCTTCTGCTGGAAAACGGTGAAACATGCGCTTTTTTACTGAAAAATAAAAAAAATGCGTATAACTTTTTTCCTAGACAGCTAGAGAGCTGCGGTTTTCACCATTGGAATCAGTGTACAAAACTACATCAGAAAACGTGTATCTCGCTTTCTGCACCATAGTCGATGTAATGATGGTAGTAATTATATGGATTGACCCAAATATAATTTATCATAAAAAGCAAATAATTTATGCGATTCTTATCATGTTCTACTGAAATATCCTTGGTGTCTGACAAACTGATATCAAACATTAATAAAAGGCTGAATGAAATCTGCGTCCAAGACGGTACAAAGTAAGACATCAATAACATATACATATTTAAACAACTAATATAAACAATTTACGATATAAATATATAGCTGTAAGTATTTCTATTTTTATAGTAAATACTATGGTAATATATCTATCATAAGTTTTGGTGAGTGTAAAAGAGCAACACAATGGATTTCAACGTCTATAGTTAGTTAAGGTATATAAAGCATCACTCTACAGAATAATGCATTAAAAAAGAAATTAACACGAACTACCCGTAGATACAGTAAGGCCTGTTTGATCACTTATCAAATCACAACATTACTATTATACCTGGTGAGATATTTTTTTTTAATATTTATCAATAGGTGACCCTGCTCAGTATCAATCAGTCAGTGGTAAACAAGTTTTTCATGTGTATGATGAATCAAAGTTCTCCGTCTGGAGAGATCTATTTAAAGTTAGTTAGAAAGTGTTCTAGAGCATAAGAAACATTAAACAAACGTTTGGTATAAGTATTAGGTGGTTAACTTTAAAAAGAACATGAGGCAGAATGAAGATAAAGGTTTTTTAATCTTTTATCATTTATGAGAGTTGGGCAACTTGATGAAGAACAAGAAAAATTATTACTATCCAGATGTATCAAAAAAGAATTAAATTATTTAGTAAGAGTTAAATAAAAAGAGTATTCAGGAGCTGTTTTCGGTAGTCCAACGTTTCCTTTGCATGTCTTTTGTGAGTGGTCCCATCAGTCAAGATATTCTAACTGGCTCAGTTTGTAGAGAATTCCAAGGGCTATCTAACTGTGTATAGCTAGAAACTTGTATCCCTTTTTGGCAAGATTTCTCACCAATGACCTTTCGACGTTCAATATCGTAGTGTATACTATATAAATCTATCTTGGAACATAAGCTGAATCTAAAAATGATGCATTTTGTTCAGAATTCAACACTCTGTAAAACTACATAGGACTTGGCCGGTAAATATGTGTTTTTCGAGAGAAAGACTCCGTCAAGACCCTCCTTAGGACGTCTTGTCCCTACAAAACCTTTTTTGTGTGTTGACCAGATGTATAATACTCCGTCTGACTCAATTTTGCTCGGAGATTACGAATATGGTATTAAAACTGGTTGACAAGTAAGTTAAATTAGGCCAGAAAAAAACAAGTCTAAGATCACAATATACCCTGTTCTGCTATACTTTTTTCCAGTAAAGTTTTTTTTCCCATAGACGTAGATAGATTTCAGACCTCTACATGAATGTGGCAGGTAGAGCTCATACTCGTACAGTTTTTGATAAAATCACAATTTGGTTCTGCATATCATTTGGATTTTACAGCTATTTTAATGCGCACATGCACTATGTGTATGATCGATTTTTTTCGTAAATGACCCATTTTTTCTAGAAGAACTAGGTTCTATTACCCATTATCAAACTAGTTTGTACAGTTTTCATTGCTCTACAAGAATATGGGTAAGACAACATCTCATTGTATTACATTACCGAATGTCGGTTTTTCCTCTTACATCAATACCGATTATAGACCTAAACATGGTAACACTCATATCTCGGTAACCAGAAGGTACTAACCCAATCTCAATACAGATTTAGATCCGCCGTGAGAAGCTCTACAAAATCTGATGTATAGCTTTCTGGTTCTACATACTTTCGAAATCCGACAGGATCCTTTTTTACAAAAGGCGGAACAGCACGAAAGGAAAACAGCCAAAATATTCCGTTGAAAAAGCGTCAGAGACAACTATGAGATATCTTGTGTTGCTCAGAATTCTTTGCTCTATAAAACTGTATGGTTTACAAAATATTGTGACTAAAAGCTAAATAGTTGGTTGTCTGACCTTCAGGTTTTCCAGTAACTCTGCTATCAAATTTTCTCATGAAATGGCTATATGCACCTCATCTGATAGAAAAAATCTTTGGGCTATTGAAGTCAGTATTCAGACTGGCTCCAGCATTTACTGAAAAATCAAACACAAATAAGTTGTTATGATTATTAAACACTTTACTGTACGTATAATACCCAAAAGCTTCTTTGATGACTAAACGCACATTTCTAGATATTCTAACTGTCTGAACCGTATTCGATTTTACCTGGAATCGAATAGTCATAGTTTCTTCCTCTATACGAAACCACTATTAGTCGAAAAAGTGAGTAGACCGATTGCTGACCTTGTTCGGATCCGACCTTTAGAATCGTAATCTGTTCAATTTTATTTGAAAAAGAAACACTCACACATTTCAAGTTAACTGAAACAAAAGAAGACCATAAGTTATATAAGATCAAACTATCACATAAAGAAACGATGAAGTATATAAAAGACTCTTTACTGTTATTTGTCCTAAAACCTATGACTGATATGGCGATGCAACAACATAAGTAGTACCAGCGGGTACACCATATGGGGAATGATAATAAGCGAGTCTTCGACGACGAATACACAAGCATGCAACAATTACAATAATAATAAATATAATCGAACCAATTATACTACCAGCGATGGTACCAGCTGACGAAAAACTTCTTGTTATTGTTACACAAGATCCTCCACCAATTGTACATGCCGCAGTAGCTTTGAACAGAGAAATATACAACTTTTAGATATAGAAGTGTACTTTAGTTTAATGGTTTAATCTACTTACAAGTGCAACACTTATAATCAGTATATGATGAATAATGTCTTGAATAACAACATGTACCTGTTAAAAAATTCAACGTAATGCAACCTTTTAAAGTTAGTTTTTCAACGGCTTTTATACCTGCACTAAAACCAACAGCTGACGTACAATAACCGTCACGACAACAATCTACACAGTCACTTCGAATTTGGTTAATTTGTAATAGAATTAAAAATAAAATTACTATACGTAACATTTTTATTGTTGAATAAGAAAAAGAAGTTACTGACTGTTCTATTAGTCTTATAATATATACTTTTTGTATTTACACGCATTTTTTATGTGCTGTTATATACAGAGATGATTAGAGACAAAAGTATTAGTCACAAATTACACAAGAAAGGTGTCAATAGTACTCATTGTTCTTCTTTCTTCTGCTTGAGCAACATTTATCGGAGAAAACAATACAGAAAAAATTAGCCTTATGCTAATGGGTACGATAACTATAAGTCTTACGGGGAAAGGTCCCCAAGTGTGCAATCGCTTTTTGCTTGAGCTCTAGTGCACAATAGGTAATCGACTGCGCTAAATCCGAATCTGACATCCGTTTGTGCTGCTAGGTCTCCAGAGATCGGGTTTCTCGGAAACCAGGTTTTCAGAAACTCTAAAAACTAACCAAAACCTTTCTTAATGAGGCATGATCGTAGACCGTAAATTTCTGATTAAAATGAGACATCTCCCGGCTCTCGCCTAGCAACTGAGAATATCCCCTCTGATTTGATCTCACAATCCACCAGCTGAAAATAAATAATTGAGGTCATTCTGTAATTTACTTGGTGTTATATTCTATATTTCTCATCAAACATGATCACCTTCAAACAATCGGTTAACTGATGAGTAATAAGTATACGCTAGAAGATACTACAGTAACGGAGAGACTATCGTCAAATCGCCCGATCCTTTCATTTAGTACAGAGTGGAAAAAATGTATAGGCATCCAACACATAACCACTGAAACATCGGAGAACGGATCTAGAAATGTATAATAAGTGCTGCGTGCTACTCGGATAATTTCACCCTGCTTATTGTCTTCATCTACGCAGTAGAAATGTTCGACGCAAATAGCGATTGAAATGCTTCATTTCTCGGGAACACAGCACTTCAATGAATGTAAATTATTCTGGTAGTAGTTCTTCTGTCTAACGAGGAAAGGTCCCCAAGTGTACAATCGCTTTTTGCTTGAACTGCAGTGAACAATAGGTAATCGACTGCGCTAAATCCGAATCTGACATCCGTCTGACTGTGTCTCCAGAGACCGGGATTCTCGAAAATCAGGTTTCAGCTCTAAAAAATAACCAAAACCTTTCTTAATGAGGCATGATTGTAGACCGTAAATTTCTGCTTAAAATGAGATATCTTCCAGCTCTACATGACCTTTTTTGCAAAGTTATAGAATTTACATGAAAAGCCCTAAATGTTCATTGTCAGCTCAAAGCTGCAGAAATAAGAAGAAATTACTTTGGAAGTGGTTACAGCGGTTAAAGTTGTACCCATCAAATGTTTATTCATGCTCGGAAAAGCTAAACTAGAGCAAACTCGATTATTTATCGAGTACCTCATACAGCTTTTCTAAAGAAAAACATCCATTATCTAAAGTTTCAATAGAGCCCTAAAGTTCAAGATAAGATTGAAAATAACTGAAGTTGGAAGATCGTAAGTTATCCGTGAAGTCATAATGAACACGTTTCATTCAATTTTCTCTAGGATAGTAACTGCTAGTCCTGGCCGAGATTTTTCCGATATCAAACACAACGAGCGAGTAATATTCATGCTAACAGCTGCCTTCGAGAGGAACTTATGCAACAGATAGCTGCAAGAAAATCAAAAACTGTGAGAAAATCAGTAACTGTGAGATTACTTTTTGTGAGTAAAGCTTGACTTATTTTTAATAGATGAATTTCGTTTTGTTTCCCTTAGCGTGGCAATGTCAGAAAAGTAATTATTATGCTGGATGGAGGTCTCTGTAAAGTTTCAACACGTCGGTTGAGTTCTATTCCGTATTTGACGTTTGGTTTGAAGTTCCTTTGGAAGATCTTTCTGCCTTCTTATTCCAAGTGGCTGTGCAGTTTTAGTGATTTGAGATGGGTCGTATCATTACGTTGATCATGATTATGAGATTCAGATTTAAATACTGTAAAGGACGAGGGCCGATAAGCCGATCATCCCGACCAAACCAAATCACAATAAAACTTACATATTTGGAATCAGCATCGAATTCTGAGTATTTCTGCTGATTTACTTTTTCGAAAATGTCACTTTGA
>CAJNOQ010008447.1:0-11190 GCA_905250885.1 Didymodactylos carnosus | reverse complement strand
TAATTCAGTTCATAATCGGACGACAAAAAAATTGTTCTGATCATCGTTATCGAAGTGAATAATCATTCGACTTTCCTGATCGGCAAAAAGTCAAATTTAAAAGTGTCTAATGTCGGAGTCGCGCAAATGTCGGTCGCTCAAATGTCGGGGTCGCTCAAGTGTCGGTCGCTTAAATGTCGGGCGCTCAAACGTCGGTTGGCGAAATAGACAAATAGATATAGATGTGTATATATACTGTGAGAATAAGAATTACAATTTCCACATAACCTGACTTGACCTAACCTAGGATGAAGTTGAAATACATATACAGTATACAAAACATACACAAGGCGAGTTGTATGGATATTAGAGTTTGACATTCAAAATTTGAATTTCTTGTTTATTGTAATGTGCCATGCTATGTTTAAGTTTTCTGAAAACCTTGAAAAACTGACTTGTCGAAAAAACTTTAGTTTTTGATAAAAAAACAAATCCAAAAATTCTTTCGGTAGCACCAAGAAATAGTGCGACCATTTCTGATCAAAATCCAGCTTTGAATGATGTTCTAATCAAGAGTTATGAGAGTTCTGCTGAAAGCTCTAAAACATGCATCAGATCCGGGCGCCACCATATCTCGCAAGCGACTTTCACCTTAACATGATTTGGCAACTGCAAGATTTCGCGGTAACGAAACATCGCAGAGAGTTCGGAAAGATCTTAAATTGAAGCTAACACATGTGACTAGAGGCTAATCGAGCCCGATTTTTGATATTCGGTCTAGGTTTGTGATCCATATACAAATTAATGAGACTTTTTCGAATTTTTGACTTTTGATGTTGACCATCAATTTGAAAATTAAAATATCAAAAATCTGGCTATATTAGCCTCTAGCCGCATGCGAATGTAATTTTTCGTAGCAGACAGCGTCTAACGCAAACTTCATGTGTCGTATGAACTTCTGTAGGTATCTACAGAAAGCCATTAAAAGATTCGCTATTTTTATTTCAGAAATTCATGATCATATCACCGGAACAAAAAAAATAAAGTTGGTTTAGAGTTGCTGAAAAGTGATTTTTCGTATTCAGCACACTCGATAACCCAGAAGATTTTCTATTTTTGGCCCGGGGTACTTCCGAAAGTTTAAGAAAAATTTTGAAACAAAATGGCGCAAAAAGTTTTCCATGGAAAAATAATATTAGTTTGAAAACTTTTCCTAAACTTTCGGAAGTACCTCGGGCCAAAAACAGAAAATCTTCTGGATTATCGAGTGTGCTGAGTACGAAAAACCACTTTTCAGCAACTCGAAACCAACATTATTTTTTTTCCGGTGATATGATTTTTGTTCTATTTGTACGTTCCCCTGAGAATACGGCCCTTCTTTTCGAATCTATTTTTCAGGCGCGATTCTTTTAACAGAAGAAACCTAACCCAAGTACTCTACATTTTGACATCAGCCGTTTTTTGCAATAGAGTCTTCTTCTGGTCGGAGACAATGGCGAAACCGCTTTTCAGCTTTCAGATTATGTTCAATTCAAAGAAATAATTTTTATTGTGCCTTTTTATTGTTTGTCGGAGTGTCATAGTAACATAAAGCATGATAATAGGGAAAAACCGACGGGAATTGGATAGAAAGACCGATCGATTCGATTTTTTCACCGTTCAGAATTACCTTCGATATTGTTTTCAATGCCACTATGTTATTTACAGTGCAGTTACTTCTGTTGAAAGAATCGCGTCTGGAAAATACATTCGAAAAGAATCTCTCAGAGAAATGTACAGATAGAACAAAAATCCTGAATTTCTGAAATAAAAATAGCGAATCTTTTAATGGCTTTCTGCAGATACCTACAAAAGTTCATACCAGAATGCACATGTCAATAACTTTTAAAGAAAACCCAATAAAAAAAAGTTCAGTTGGACACTGGTTCAGTGCGGCACTGCCAGTGCGCACCGGTGTTCATGGCATGTCATCGGTCACTGGCGCTGGCTGCCATCAGTGCGCATCCGTCCCGATATATTTTTGCCAAAAAAAGTGCTGCACTGGTAAAAATCAGTGTTGCATGGGTGCCGCACTGGCAAATTTCGGTGCTGCACTGAAATTTATTTAATCAATTTAATTAGTTTTTTATTATGGTTGTTTATACTAAAATTTGTATTGGAGTGCTGTACTGACTAGTACCACATTAACATGCCAAAACCATGCGGCATTGCTTCGGCACTTCTCTTATGAGAAGGCAAAGATAAAGTCGGAAAGACATTCGAAATATTAGAAGTATACTGTGGTGTTAATATAAACAGAAGTTGACAAAACAAAATGATGATTGAAAGCAAAACTTCGACACTGGTGCGCACCGGAGCGCATCCGTGCACAACCAGTGCCGATAAAATATTTTTTGTAGGGAAGTTTCATTCAACTCAAACTCAAACTTAAAAGCTGAAACTATTCTTTAGTAGCGTACGGGTACATTATTAAGAAAAACTCCGCGAGGAAATAAAATCGTTATTTCTCTCCTCTTTATTGATTTAAAAATAAAGCATCGGGTCTACTAAATACTTTGAGTATCGAGTAGTTGAGTCTGAGTATTTCGAGTACGACTCAGACTAGGTGCATGTCCAGACGCGCCTAGATGGATGGATCTTTTTTCATTTTAATTACAACAAATCCATCCAGATGCGTCTCGCGATCTCGAACGAACGAGTTTTTTCGAGAAAGAAATTACGTCCACACGCGCTTTACATGTTTTGGGTGAATGAGAATGTGAACGTGTTATTAATCCACGAGGGATGACAATAAATGCAAAGTTTAGTAAATATGTTGATCAAATATGGTAACAATTGTTTCGTAGTTTTCTTAATCTACTAGATCGTAAAAGTAATTCAAACTGAGAAAAATGTAATCAACGTTCACTAGAATTGTTAGAAACAAATATAAAAGATCTAAAACAAAAAGATATTGATTGTATTCGGGTATTTTGTGATAGTTTAGGACGTTTATTAGATCAATTCGAAGAACAACAAATACCCGGTATAAAAACATAGTCAGCACACAAATAACGAATAAATTTGTGTGTATTTATTCTCTTTCTACGCAAATTTCTTGCCTCTTTGCACGAAAATTTTTATAGTCTACCGCCTGCGACCTTCTTTCTTAAGAAAAGTAAATAAATTGTTTTTTGTTGTTGATAATGTCAATTGTTGATGTGACAGTAGATTTTCTTTGTGTCGTATTTTTCTAATTCTACTCTTGGTGAATTACACAAAATTTTAATTAATGAAATTCTACAAAAATTATGACCTTCAATCGTGGAATGCGTTTAAATGTTTTCAACACTCGATTCAGTTCTCAAATGTTTCAGAGGAGTTCACTACAACTACTTATGAAAAAAGTAAAAGTGTTTAAAAACGGTCGAAATTGCGCTGGATTGAAGGAACCAGGTGATGTTTGTATCGCTTCTTGAACAACCGATATACTTAACTAATGACTTTTATAGACTTATGCAGGAAATAATTGGCGAATTAAATTTTCTATACAAGGAAACTTTAAAACGATCGAAAACGCCAAAAAAATTGAAATTGATCTCAATTACATTTCACAATGATGTCATATATTACAATCTGGGTATCAATTTTTTTGATCACCACAAAAAGATACTTTTGATCACCAAATTCTTTTCAGCATGCATCTCACATTTTTATTTCTCAACAAAATGTAATGTACAACACGAACATATTCATTGAGATTTTAACCAAATGAATAATAAAGCTGTGCTAACGTTCTTGGGAACGAATGCATGTGAATGTATCATTGGCTTTATCGTTCTCGTCGGTGGCTTATATTCAATAGTTTTCTGGTATAGCAACAATCCCATTGGGTTGTTGTACCATTATTAGTATATTCGTGTAAACATTCTGTTAGATTAGCAATTTTATTTAACTTGTGTCAAGTTAGCGATAAAACACGTATTCAACCATTAGGCAAACAAAAAGCAAAAGGGCGTCCCATGAAAGTTAGCACAGCTTTATTATTCATTTGGTTAAAATCTCAATGAATATGTTCGTGTTGTACATTATATTTTGTTGAGAAATAAAAATGTGAGATGCATGCTGAAAAGAATTTGGTGATCAAAAGTATCTTTTTGTGGTGATCATTTGTATCTAAATATGTTTGGTGATCAAAAGCACATTTTCTCTTACAATCTTATGCTGAGTTGGCATTTCAATATGATCTAGATGAAAATTATTTTAAAAATTCGAAAAAAGAATTTGAACATTTTAACTCTTCCACTGGCGCGGGCGCCTTTTGACGCCAGACAGTAGTATCGGTGATCTAGATAAAATGGGACATTTTATTCGTTGTTTTTGAGGCTGTCCAGTAGTTCAAAGTTCGTTTTACGCTCAATCGATGGCGAATTGAATTCTTTACAAAATCTGCTATTTCAAGCTCTGATAGCTTTTTTCTTGTTTGAGTACCATTCAAATATTGAATGGTGCTAAGTTGTCGGACTGCGACACACTGAAAATAGAAAAATATGTGCTTTGATTTAAAAACAGATTCCATAAGGATTTTGAAAACATCAGACGATTCACCGGAAAATTCTGCATCTCCTCACATATTTTCCAAAATTTTGCAGTCAAGTCTTCTAGGAAAATTTTTCTATGCAATAAACTGATAAATCTAAAGAAACCTAATTCTTGAACCTATTTTCTTCACAGACTTTGTTTTTTTTTTGTCTATGAAAGCGGTAAGACATTCAGAATCGAGGATTTTAGTCTTATTATCTTACACAGAATGAAATTCTGCATTATTTGATATATAAATAAAGTTTCTCAATTGAAACCATTAATTAAGAAAATTAATTTAATTTAAGAAAGTTGAAAAGCCGGTTGAGAACTAATTATAAGTCCAGTTGACGTAGCGAAAACATTGTATGATTGTAAATGAGATCAATCGATAGAGCACAAAATTCTCTATCCTTCAACCGAGAAAAATTAACTATTGAACCTCAGACAAAGACAAAGGGCTAAAAATCTTAAAAAAGGAGACGAAAAAAGCACGCCGCAGAGCGACAACTCAGCATCATTCAATATTTTGAATGGTACCAAAACAAAAAAAATTCTATCAGAGATTGGAATAGCAGGTTTTGTAGAGAATTCAATTCTCTACTGATTAAGCTTAAAACGAACTCTTTGAACTAGTGGACAGCGCCTCAGAAACACCGAACAAAGTGTCCCATTTTGTCTGGACCAGTCGATATATAGTGCCAGTGCAAGGGTTAAATAACTATAAGAAGAAAATAAGAATGGCTATGAAGAGCATGACGGTGATAGCAATGTCAAAGAATAACAACAGGAACCACCGATATTTGATATTAATTGAATATTTGTACAAAATTTGCTGTTATTGAATGGATGAATAATATTTTGTTTCCATTCTATGAATAACGAATCAGTAAAACGGTCCATTTTCGCTTAGAAATATACCTACTGATTCTAGACTTAAAAGTTATATTGGATAATTTTCCCAACTGTGGTTGTTTGAAGAGCGGTGCCCATTACTTTTTAGAGTTGTACGTTAGCCCAAACTTGTTTTGATAAGTATTGCTAAGTGCAAGTGGTAGAAAACAATTTTTATCAATGTTAAAATTATCGAAATTATCTAATGAAAAACATTTTTTCATTAACATTGTTCATGGTAGTTAAAAATATTATTAAAATTCGGTACCATGGAAACTATTCACAAATCACTCAGTCATGCTGTGAGCTAGTTTACAGCGAATTTGCCTAAAACAAACACAGACAGCAGCTACTGATCAACAAAATTTTGCATAGGGAATGATCGTCTTAGTCTAAGTACTTTTCATTACTTTCGCAAACAGAACACACATAAAGGTCGTTAATTAGACGTTTATTTTAGTGCTCATTATGCAGAAAATTGTTCAATAGCTTAAAGTTTTTACTATTGTGAAGTTTCATTGGTATTAATAGACATGATCAGAGGTAGTATCACCTGAATTTCTGTGTTCACGATAATAACTTTTTGTTCCAAGAGGTACAATAGTAGGACTCGGTATTGAAGAATTGTATCCAGACAGTACTCTTTCTTGTCTATTAGCTGGCGTACTTGATGCTCGTGAGACGTTTGTTAAATTACCTGCTGATGCCCCTTGTGAATTTCCTCTTCCACCGAATAAATTTGTTACATTAGATATTAATCCATGTGATCTTGCTCCTTGGTCATGATGCTGATCATAACTGTGCGACAGAGGTGAATGGATATTGGTAGTATAATGTTGATTTGAAGAGTAATGATGATGATCATAATCATTAAGTACACGCATCAATTGTTCACTTGGTGGTGGAAGATCTTCGATGCGTTCAACAATACGTATATCACCGACGCCTGGTGGTGGATGCTGTGTTGTGTACGTATGTGGATCAACTCGGAATACACCTTCTTCAATAACACGGCGTACAGTGAATGCTTTTAATGGTTCGTATTCAATAATCACATTTCGTACGGGTTTAGGTGGTGGTAAGGGTTGAGCTTTTTGTAACAAGACGGGGCGCTTTATTCTCTTATAAGGTAACCACTTTTCAAAAATGACCTAAAGAATACAACAGAAGAGCTAGACCATAGTGTTTAAATATATATTTTAATTGATTCATCGAGTAATACTTAGACATTTGGAAGAAAAGTTACGTAGTAGAAACAATATAAATCATCCCTATTTACGAACTTACAAACTTCTTTCTTACCGTTCTAGGTTTTGGTGGTGGGGTTGGTAGACGTTCGATGATAATTTGTCGTGGCTGCTGTGGACCTGGTGGCAGTGTCTTTTCGATAATGTGAGGCCTATAAATGATTGAGAAAGAAAATTCATTTGTCTTGAACTTAATAGTTTTTGTATGATTAAAATTACAGGATAATACTTGTGTTTTGTTAATCGTTTAACTAAAAAAAATCTCATTAGGGTACTTACTCAAGAGGTGCTGGAGGTGTTGGTGGTCTCTCTCTAATTGTCAATGGCGGAGGCGTATGAGCTTCGGATTTTCGTTCTCTTATGAGTAAAGGCTAATAGTAACGAATACAATACATATAAGTCATTGAGAGTAAGTCTTAAATTTTTGTGACTTACAGATTGAGGTGGATGTGGGGGAGCTTGTTTTTCTCGAATAATGATCGGTGCGGGTGGTGGTGGAGTCGGAGGTTGTAAATATCTTCAAACACAAATAGTCGACTCAATATTTGCTGTATTTATTACATGTACTTACCGTATTCGAATTTCTTTTCGATAAACAAGGTTTTGTGTGTTCGGTTTAACAACTCGAACGGGAGGATTATCATGTGAACCTATCTGTTGCAGATAGTGGTCAGCTGACGTTGTATCCATGGCTTGTGGATTGTCAATTGTTGTCTGATTCTGTTTTGTAAATATCTTTGGCGATAAACGACTCGCAAGATTAAATGAATCCTTTTGAATTGTTGTGTTTGGCAAGGGTTGTTGTCGAGTAGAAGTCAAAAGAGGATCAAAATTTGCTTGAGCTGAAGTTGGAGGAAGTTGTGATCCTTGTCGATCAAAACTGGATGAAAACGGAGGAGTTGGCCTTTGATTTGCTAATTTTGGAGGCGGTGGAGGTGGTCGTAGGGAATAATTTGGCTGTTGTCCAAAAGATGTGATGGTATTGGCAGCAGCCTGAGAATTATTTGAAGGGTTTGGTTCGTTTCTGGTATTAGATTCTGAATAGGTAGTTGGATACTCTGTAAAGGCTGATTTTGGTTCGTTTTGTCTAGATGATCTTTGTTGAGACTCTTTAGAAGATTGAGATTCCTTCGGTGATTGATAATTATTCGGTGGATGACGTGTTTCGGCAGAATCGGAAGGATACGTCCGTTGATTTTGAGGATAATTCTTCTCTCTTGTGTCGTCGAAAAGAAAGTCTTTTGGATCTAAACCAACGTCCGATAGAACTCGATGTATGCCGTTATTGTCCCGCTGTTGAACGGAGGATCTATCACTTAATGCTGGCCGTTGGCTGCTATGTTTGCTTGACCTTAAAATATCAATCAAATGATTTTAAATAATGATTTATATTAAGAACAAATTTGCTTAGACACAGTAAATTCCGTTTAGGTGAATATCCGGCTCAAAGTTATAATTATGTTCAAGAAAACAAATCTTTAATAATAACGATTGCACGTCTGATGATGCATAGATTTTGTAATTTAATCTGTTTGTATTATGAAAGATTGTTTTACCTAGCCTTCTGAAGCACTGATAAAAAGATATAATAATAATGTATCTTACTCTGATGGGTAGATTGCTGTAAACAAAACATGACCTTCAATTTTCTATCTTTTCTTTGACCAGAAAACCACAAATAATAGGTATAATTTTTGTTTGTGAGGATACGGTTTAAAAAAGCTGAGAGAGAGAGAGAAAGAAAGAGAAGAATCGATACAACGATCGCCGTTTAATTCAGATAAATTGAAACTGCTGTTTTTTTGTGGTTTGTCACGCACTTTCATGGTCTTGGGTAAGGTTATGTTACAGAGAACAGACAAACAGCATTAATTTGGGAACATGGAAAAATCATTGGACCGTGACTCTATCTCAATAAGGAATATCAAAACGAAGTGCATACAGTATTGTTTTTTCGAATACAGTACGTGTAAGCTGAAACCCAATTATATTCAGAATAGGGCATCGTTTGTTAAGATTTTTTTAATTTTACAAATTGTTCGCTATTATTATTTAAAGCTTCTTTCTATTGAAAATATTATTCACTGCTAAGAGCGTGGATCATTTTATTGGTGAAATTTAAGCTAAATTTGAATAAAAATACAAATGCAGAAAAATTAACTTACGATGAATATCGCAAAATAGTGTTGTGAAGACTCTTTTAGATATTGAAGTGCGTACACTATTATTCATAAATCTCTTTTTCATAGCAATCGTATTTGATACACGCAACTAATGGTTTCCAAGCAACGATTTATTTGTTGATATTAAATTTGTTATAAAATATCTGGTGATTGCCTATTCATTGCGTTTCTCCTTGTAAAATACCTTGCATAAAATAATATATAGGCCTTTATGATAGTCTAAGGTCTTTAAAATAGTCATTCAAGCATGCTCGATGAATGATTCTAATCCAAACACTAAAAAAATGTGTCCTTTTTTAGATTGTGTCATGTCAGAGGACACATATGAAATACCTCGTCAGGAATGCCCCGTATACATGGACACTTTCTAGTAAAAGTTCTTGTTAAATTTTCAATTACTTATTAAATTTGCGATAACATGTTTTCACTATTAATTGAATATCTTCTGTCGATAATCGAAAACTTTTCAATTTAATTAATTGACAGTCGAACTTTAATAATTCAAACGTCTTCGATGATAAAGTGTTTTTTCTGCGAGTGGCTAATAAAGATCCTTGATCGGACTGTATAAAAGGCTTGAAGTGTCTTCTCAATTTCTATGCTATCTTCAAAGTTAATCGTAGAAAAAATAGATAATGCCATACTAATTTACTTATCGTTTCTCAATAACCAACTGAAATTAGTGTGCTATTTGCTGGACGCATTCTATGTGCATATTTTCTTTTGATAACTCGGACACAGACTGTGAGCTCATTAAAAGACAGATGAACATACTTGTGAGGATAGCACATCCGGAATGTTATTCAATATGCTAAAAAATTTGTACCTGAGTTATCAAAATAAAATAATCTTCTACAACAAGAACATCTTTTTTCTACACTGTGCATTACTTTCAAAGTATATCTTTCTAACGCAATGGTCGATGAGAAATTCTTAAAAACGGTATTTTGAAACGATAAATTCGAAGAAAACAGAAGAGAAGAATACTTTTATATTAGCTCTAGTAAATGTACTTGGGATCAGAGATCTGAGGGACGGTGCAGTACCATCCCGGTCCCGCGGGAGTTTTAATGAGACCTGGATCATTTTTTTTGAAAATAATCTTGTATGGAGCATAAAAATTTCTTAGTTTCTGTGCCTGTTTGTATGTAGGCACTAGTTCTGCGAGAAAGAGCACACACAAAATTCTGATACTAATTAATAATTAATACCTCCCACGCGCCACATTACCACACGCTGACTTTCAAACTACCAGCGCTATTTTGAAAAAATATTTACGGGACCACGGGACCGGGACCAAAAACGAGTTCTTCCTATGGAACCGGAACTAACATTTTATGGTTCCACAGATCTCCACTTACGATAAGTGCTTTGCCTGCGCTATGAAGCCAGTACCACGTCTTTTTCAAGAGATAACTTTACCTGTATGTGCTGAAGTTTTCGCTCGACAACTACTTTCACACAGTACTTCATAATAATAAGATCAAAGATTCCAGTCTTCAAGAAGTACTCGTAAAAAAGTTCACGGCAAGTAAAATATCAGAAATTCGAATAAAAAGTAAAACTTTTATTTTCGTTTTCCTTTACATGGTAGGATAGAGCATATCGAGATGAGTGGGAAAAAACGGTTTTTAAATTTTGAAAATGGTTTCTTTAGGTTGAAAATTTGAAAACCTCGGAAGAATCGATTTTTTCGAAAAAAGCATTGTTTTCACAATACGCAAAAATTTTTACTTTGTACTTCTTTTCGACTTTTGAAACATTTTTTATCGGACTCAGCGTCGAAATCTGAGTGTAGAAATTGTGTTTCATCAATTTCAATATAAAGCGTTCATTGACCGCGCGGGCTAGAATTGCACCCATTTGACATACATATGAAGCATTTTGTAAATCTATCTAGGTATTTTACTTAAGAGATAAAGTCAGTTATTTTATCTCATTCGATTCATTATACCACCAGTCATAAAAGTATACATCGCTTTTCTTTTCATTGCGGAGAAAATTCATTTTTTTTGAATCAGAGACGAAAAGTCGGAATTCTTCTCGTAATTCTCTATTTTCTCCATCAGAATCCAACTTTTATGCAATACAAATATCGTATTCGGAATAAGGATCAAAAAATGAGTCGACTAATGTGTATTTTATCCTATCTGACTACTTTTTTTAACAAATTTTAGCGTTGAAAAATTATCGAGATTTTCGCTAATAAAACGAAAATCAAGCAAAATTTTCGAAATACACATTAGTCGACTCATTTTTTGATCCTTATTCCGAATACGATATTTGTATTGCATAAAAGTTGGATTCTGATGGAGAAAATAGAGAAT
>CAJNOQ010008446.1:0-11190 GCA_905250885.1 Didymodactylos carnosus | reverse complement strand
ATCCATTTATATTGACATTCTTTGACTTTTTTACGTTTCTTATAAAACTAAGTATATTTAAAATAATTGAAAAACATTTTTGTAAAATCATTTTACACAAGAAGCGAGCTTAAATAGAAGTATACAGTCATAAGGTATTCAGAATATATTATAGTCGGTGTCCTACACCCAATGACTCATACCCTACAATTGGAGATTAGTGATGGGGTGAGAGTATGGTTTCTGTTATCCTAGACAATTATTCCTATAATGAATAGTTTGTCTAGATCAACGATATAATAAGTATTTTCGCTTATAAAAACGCTTCGTATTGTGAGTTGCTTTCTGTGTAAAAAAACCTAGAGACACTAATATTAACAATAATGGAAGCCATCATTACCGTAGGCAAGGAGTTGCTTTGTTTTTGTTTCCTGTTCTGTATGAAGAATGTTGCATTCAATTTTCATTAAACTTCAAAAACTCAGTTTAAAAATACAACTCAAAAGCTGATTCTTATTTTTTTCTAAGTTTATGGGGCTTGACGTCAAACCATGACTTCAAGGTTTTGCACGATAAATGAGCAGAGCGAGAGGAAAATATAGTTCCAACTTATAATCCGTCTTCTTTTTTGGTGCTATCTTAACCTGAGCTGAATTAAAGAATGTTAGTGCAAACTTCGCTTCGTTTAGATCGGCCAACTACTTTATTCGAAAATGCTCGCAAAACACCCGATCCGTTTTCTGGTCTTGAGCCTTCCTTCGCTTATAGTACGCATTAGTACTAGTATAGTAGCATTAGACAATTATCAAATCTTGAAAAGCACACTTTCGAAATTTCACTTAATGTCCACGTGGTTGCCCACAGTACAACTATAATCAGCTATCTGACAAATTTCTAATTATCATTTTTTCTTGTCGTTTCTGAGATAAAAAACAATTTCCCGTGTTCTTCTGTTCGCGGATGATTGAGCAGCTGTGTCGGCACGTGTGTAAATGAATACCTAAACAACCACCTTGTAAAAGAGATATAATGCACGAGTCGAAAGAAAAATTGCAAGTTGCAATAAATGTAAAAGATCAAGGTTTCCACGCGACTCGATCAACAACTTTATTTTGTAACGTTTTGTGCTGTTTTCTCGCCTTTATATTTTCGAACGAAAAGACGTTCGAAGCTAAACGACGCACGACAGCGGCATTTTCTGCTTGTTTTCGAGCAACAGGCGTGAAACGTGAGAAAGTTTTCAATTTTCACAATATGAATGGCCGATTTCCAGATCTTGGATAAAAGCCGTTTTCTAAAGGTTTTTCAAAAAAAGAAATTCTGGCTAGTTTTTATCGCATGTGATACATGAAAACGACTTTATCTTGGTCTTCAAAGACTTTCTAGAGTTTTTCAGAGGTTTTTGACGTTTTACAACAATGCGGTAGTTTTTTCGTTCCGTAATGTAGTATTTTATAGTTATACACTGCATCAAGAATATCTCAATTTTTGTCTCTCAGTGGCTTCTCTGCATAAGACACGCCATAAGATTGATCACAAAAGGTCAGAAAAATAAAACTGAACTATTTTAAAGAAGCAAGTATTTAATATGGACCGTTTTTATTTTCATCATCAATAAACAAAAACAGAAATGCAAGACGCAGAAGCTGTCAACATTATTTTAGAAACGAAGGTTGTTATTCTGTAAACAGGTGATAAAACACGTTTAAACGTAATTAGAATTAGTGATAACAGAACATTTGTCACAATCAATGCTATATCCAGCCTCAAATGACTTTAAATGGCGAATTAGGTAAAGAATTTTCTCTAGGCGTAATTCAATCGCAAAAGGTTTTGTTGTAGACGCTCCTAATCGATTATGTTTGAATTTAAGACGGAGGCTTGTTTTCGAGTGCTGTTGTGTCCGGCTGACAAAGATGATAAAATAAATATCAACTTCTGTCAACAAGTATCAATTATATTTCGACACTTTTAAATAAAACCTTTAATAATGAGCCACTCGATGATTTATCGGATAATTATATGCCATATAAAAATATACATTTTCAAATAAATACAAGGACAATGACTGCTTTTACACTTTTGTCAGTAAATCATAAACTTTATTCTCCTACAAACAAGATAACAGCAAAAAAAAGAATAACAATACACAACCAAAGTGATGAGCTAACAGTTATAAATGTGCAAACCAGCTATTTGACAAATGTCTAATTATCATTGTTCTGATTATTTCTGAAATAAAAAATAACGTTCGTGTTCTTCTGTTCGCGGATGATTCAGCAGCTGTTTCAGCATGTGCCTAAATGAATAAATAAACAAGCACGTTGTATCGCGTTGGAAAATAGTATAATACACGAATCCAAAGAAAAATTGCAAGATAGAGACAAGAATTAATTTTGTGTGTTTAAAGTTAGTTTAAGTTTTTGAATGATATAATGGAAATTTATTTTCTGGACGTCATTCTAGTTCAGAATTAAAGCTTAAATCTATAAGATCTCATAATGCTCTTCTTCAAACAGCTTTATTTTGTTCATTATTTGCCTATAGTGGATGACTTGATCTGGTATACTCTGCTGAGTGTTTATGGAAGTCCCGGAGTTAAATAAAGCTGAAACTCCATCAGAATTATGGTTTATCAGCGAAACTGACTGAAGTTATAATTTCGAAAATCCAGTAAGTGTATAGCGATAAGAGCTCGAATGAGTAATGGAAATAGAACCGGTTAGAGTCTAGGCCGAAGGAACAAATAAATTTAGAGATATATAGTCAAAGCAAGCAAAAGTTCACAACGCTGTTGATTTTGAAAAAGTACATTGTCCTAATTTCTCCAAAAAATCTGGATTTTCTATTAGTATAGAAAATAACAATCAAGCTCAGCTGCTAGAACTATTTGGCTAAGTATTTTTAAGAAATCAATCAGGGACACTCTGATATTTTTTCTGGTACAGGATTGCATCATTTTCTATAGATCGCTAAGTGTCATTTTGCATAGTTCAACGTCAAAGAACTGTTTTTGCTAAGAAAGCTCGTAGAATTGTATTAGAACTAATCTGTACTATAAAATTCGATGTTAAAAGTATAATAAAAGGAATTCGTTCGGCTACTAGTATCCAAGGTAAGATTTAATTTGACTGAACTACAGAATCATCAGAATAAATTGGACTCTGTTTCTTAAAACCTTATTCTTCTGCAATAGAAACACGAATAAATCTGTCATTATATTCTAAAAACTATCAATAGTACTGTTTTAGTACAAATACTCAAACGTACGAACTACCAAACTAAATTCACTATTTATAGTCTACATTCTGTATAATAATTATAGTCGTGTAATCGAATTAATGTTACTGGAGTTGTTTTTTTTAATACGGGTGGTACATCTCATAAAAGTTCAAGCAAACTTTTCAATTGACTAATTTAAAAGTTGATGAATCGATTGAGATATTAACTCTGAGATACCTACGCTATTCATTATGACTTTACACTTTACTGACTGAAGACTGGCATTTCACTCGTTCACATTATTCGAAACAGGTTTTCAAGAATGCCGTTTTTCTGTAAGAATGGGCACATATTATGATATCTGAATTTTTCCCAAGATAATCATCCATAATAAAAGAATGTTTATGCTGATTGACATATCAATCCCGCTTTCATTAAAAAATAATCGTCATTGTGATGTAAAAATTTTTGTTCCCCGTTTGCACACGTCACAAACCAATACTTTTTCGCTTTCTACCTATGAATGGTTGAAAAGAAAAAAATATTTAGTAAGCCACACGATACTATTTACCACAAAACCAAATCGTCTATGTCCTTGACGTTTCATTGAATTATGTATGCACAAACATATATAATTTAAGATCATTTTTGTTAGGTATCACACGTCCTGTGCATTCCTCTTTGTTTCACAAAATCTGGAGATAATCTATGGAAAAAAGATTACAAAAGAGAAAAAGCGAAAAAGTGAAAAAAAGATTTCTTGGATAGCTTGGTTGAATGATTTTTATCTCCTATATAATATTGAGAGTTACCGTAGTTAGCTTTACCACATTTTACTTTTAACATTTACTAGTAAAGTAACTTAATCAACTGCAATCAATCACAAGATGGCCGATGCATTATTTCAACAAGCCGATACAAACAAAGATAATCGATTAGATTTAAACGAATTTCGTAACCTTGTCTCTTCCTCTGGAGCAGGTGGAGGAAGTTATGGATCATCTAGTTATTCAAGTGGCGGATACGGTGCCGACGCTTCTCTAGCTGGATTAGCTGGAGCTGGTGGTGGATACAATTCGTACTCATCAAGCTCAAGCTACGACGGTGGTGTTGCCGGATTAGGAGGAGCTGTTGGTCTCTCTGGTTTGGGAGCGGGTGGTTACGGTTCATCATATGAATCATCGAGTTATTCATCTGGAGCAGGAGTAGATGCTTTAGGTTTGGCAGGAGGTGCTGGTGGGGTATAGATTATGTTCTGCAATAACGTTTACTCAAATAGACAGAAGAATTATTTTGCTTGTAAACATTTTTTACTCCTGTTTCTTTTCATCACTCGTTTTCCACATAGATTTATATTTAGAACTATTTATATCCTAAAATAAAATTTCATTCGAACTGTAAAACTCTTTATCTGAGATATATATCTAAGGAGTTCAAAAAGTTCAGAGTGTGTTGGTGACTGCATGTAATTCACGAATGAATCTTTATGGAGCTGACTTTTCATCAGTGAGCGGCGGTGTAGGCGGATATGGAACCTCAGGTTATACAACTGAAACTACAGCAGTTCAACGATATGCAACGGATGCCCAAGGATTATATCAAGATTCAAATCCACAAGTGATTCGTAGACCAGCACCAGGCGGTGGTGTCACATATAAACAAAACATCCTAGTTCGATTCTTACAACCACCACCCGTTCCACCAACCAGGTCCATTGATCATCAAAGAAGTTCGACCACCACAGCCACCAGCGCCACCACCGCTCGTTGTACGTCAACGCGCCCCAGCACCACCCCAAGTAAGTCTAGTAGTTTTTCAACACGTACCCAACTTTAATTATGAAACTAAACTCATTCTTTCTTCCCTTCACAGCCACCACCACTTGTTCTTCGTGAAAGACCACCACCAGTTCCAGCTTCAGTTGCATCTCAAACAGGTAGACTAAAATACAATCGAATGAAAAAGTCTGTAGATCATGTTATGATTCATTTCAATTTTAGTCATCCGAAGACTGGCTGCATTACCTGTACCACCACGATCAGTCATCATTGAACGCTTGCCTGCTCCTCCTCCAAAACCTCGTCAGTATTTCTTTCGTATTTTCAGTTTCATACTCAAAGTAAATAATGATATTATTTTCCATCTTCAGGTGATATTATCATTGAGCGATGGATCCCATATGGCGCGCAAGCGAAACGAAGAACAATTGTTCAACGTGCAGGTGCCGCCCAACAATACAGAGCCCCACGAAATGTCATCATTCAATATGAACCTATTCAAGCTCGTATTGTTCGACAATTTCAACGACTTGGAGTTCAAGCAGAAAATCCAGCAGTATATGTTCAACGTTGGGGAGCTCAATTACGTGACAGTGTGACACTTCTTCAAGAAGCACGATCAGCCGGAGTTGTTGAAGACATCGTAAGTTCTTTGAAAAACAGCCATTTTCATACGAAGAAAATGAAGAACATAGTAACTAAATTAGTTTTCTGCGAGACCATTGATTACTTTCAATGTTTTAATATTAGATTTTATAGCAAGGATCTTTTCATCATATAATCCAATAGTAACTTACGCGTAAATGTATATATATTTTTGTTTAATTTAGTGAGATTTCTCCGATATTACAAGTCAATATTAGATTTTCCTCCGGAAGAAAAATTAGTTACTATTTGAAGTACTCCATCTTTTGTTGTTAGCTAATATGTGAACATACATTAGCCCACCAGTTGTTGCTGGTTTAGCAGTCTCAGGTGCATCCTTTGGTGCAGAATTCGGAGGAGCTACCGGTTTAGCTACTAGTGAATTAGTAGGTGTGTAAATATTACGTTAGCATTTTTTTCAGGAGCATTTGTAACAAAACTGATATAAAAATTTAGATAAATAATAAGAAAAATTATAACTCTAAAATAAATTCTATATAAAATACATCAAGATGCAAGAAAACAGCAAGTTAGTATCAAGAATTCAAATTTCCATTTACTACTAGAAAAAAATTCTTTTACAGATGTTTGATCGTTCTGTGTTAGCAAAAATGATATCGCTTTTGAATGTGTCCTTTGGAGCTGAGTACGCAGGTGCCGGTGTGGGTGCTGGTTTAGGTGCTGGCGAAGGTTTCAGTTCATCTTATGAATCTAGTTCCTCATATGGCACTGGAGCAGCCGGTTTAGGTGGCTTGGGAGCAGCTGGCTTGGGAGTAGCTGGCTTAGACGCTGGAGCTGGTGGTTATGGAAGTTCTTCATTTGAATCGTCGTCGTATTCAACGTCAGCCGGTGATTTGGGAGGAGTTGGTTTAGTTGGTGGATATGGAGGAGGATTTGATGCAGGATTAAGTGGTTCGTCAAGTTATTCATCGTCATCATACGGAACTGGAGTTGGAGGTGTTGATGCAGCCTTTCAAACAGCAATATAGATGAATTATATTTAGAAAATTACTACAAATGTTAAGAAGAAAATGTTTTCATCTGAGTGACTAGGTTTTTTTTCCATTTTCTTGTCATTATCCTGTTTGGTACCATCAACTTTTTTTATTTAATGTTTATTTGTAGTTGGATTATTTCCTATAATAAATGTAGTTAGAAAAACAATTTTATTTATTATAAAATGATTAAGGGAATTATGGCATTCAACGTTACTCCAAATTAACGTCGTATTTATAAAGTTATTCTAGTCAGTCTTTGCAGTGCTTGTTAAGCGTTCTGTGATACATATATATATACATATGCATATATACCGAGAGAAGGCTTGTACTAAAAAACAAACTTTTAAGTATCTTATTCTTTGCTAATGTTGAGCAGCAGACAGGCAAAAGACGAATAGTTTAAGATAGAAAAATTCACTTGCTTACTGATTATTATGATCGAAAAATTCACGAAATTCATAGGCATCAACAGAGGTACCTCTAAAAGCATTCAAATACAGTCTGAATTAGTGCATACGAAAAAGTTGGACAAAAAACGCTGATTGTAGTATGGCGTTTTTCAAAGTTACTCTGATGAACATACTTATATTTATCAGCCGCTTGAAATGCAGCGTTAGCAAATCAAATTCACTAGCTTCCTGACCCTATCCGCCGCTGTTTTCCAACTAGATGATCCATAACTGCTGCCATGGGACTATGCAAATATTATGCGATTTTACACGCGAAATCAAAAATTCATTGTTGGATGCAATATGAATAGTAGCTATATAGACCATCGATACATCTCAGTGTGACATCGGATATGATACATTTTTTATCGCTATTCTTTCCAACATTGAGCTCTATCCGAATATGTCTTGATGCCAATCTGTTACGATGCTTTGCAGTTACTTTTTTATCGGCACGTATCACACCGTGATTTTTATCGCGACATATCGGAGTGTGACAATGGATCAGATAATTTTTCTATCTCGATAATATCCGATACAGTGTTATTTCAATATATCCGGATAAGCTAAGTATGAATCAATTAGTAAACTGATACATGTTCTATATAAAGTTTCGGTAATTCGAATTTGCAGCACTATTATTGTTTCTTTCATTTATAGATGATTGGGTAAAGCTCTCTACTCTAAGCTGATTACCGCTAATAAGCAGGCAAATCGTATACATTTTTACATAGATCGATAGACAAGAGTTTCCTCTAGTCGGGAAATTAAAAATAAAATTTTCATGTTGAGAAATTACTTACCATAAATTAAAGAATAGTCAACTTTAAATCTAATGATCTAATTGCGACCAAGCGCTCTATACAGCAACAATGATTTCTTATTCTCTTGACTTTAGTCTAGGGTATTACAAAATGGTTGTCTGTGCGCAAAATACGGAAAAATGGCCGATAGATATTCCATGGATAAGCCAATCACAATCATAAAAGAGCAAAGTAGAAAATTCTTTTTTACACGAGAGAGAAAATATTCAAAGAGATGACTGAAATAATATTTACTGATACAGAGAGATAAAAAGCTAACCAAACTTGTTATCTAGTCGGGTGATAGATGCCGCCAGAGATCAGTCAGTTTTAATAACGTAAAAAAAGTCATCCACAGATAATAAAAGTTACAGAATATAGATAATCTATCATGGCGAATCCATCAGAAATACTTGCAGGCTCGCTTCAGATCTTCAAAGTGTGTCCGGGAAAGTTTTCAGGTTTATGTTACATTGTGCAATTTTTCCGTGGAATCAGAGAAGTTCACAACATTTCTCAGTTATGCTGGGTTAAGATACGCTAGGATTGAGCGCAGTCCAGAGCTACACTCAGCCCTAGAATTAAGTCCAACTACTAGTCCTAATTTAGCCTCTCTTCTGGTTGGTTCATACTATTCCAATGAGAAGGTATAACGACACTCTTTTTTATTGTCGTTTTAAGAATTTACTCAGTTGGGTTAGTCTAGGGTCTTACAAAATAGTTGTCTGTCTGTGTGTGTATACCCAGAAAATTTTTTAGGTGTATATTATTTACGCGCTTTTTCGTGGAATCACAGAAGTTCGTCATATTTCTCCCTTTCCAACGTGCGCAGTGTTGTTAATAGGAATCTTTTTCAGAGTGGAACTTTCCACTTTACTGTTAGGATCAAAGTGGGATTTTCCACTTTGATATGAAATGTAAAGTACACAAAATGGGAACAGTTGAATTTTTGCCTAATACTCGCTAAAAGAGATTTTTTTGATCGTCACAGAAGTTTCGTTTCACCGAAAAAAAAGTTGTAGTCCCGATTCCTGTCTCGTTAAAAAACTTTTCGTCCCGATCCCGCCCATGTCTTACTGGTTCTCTCGCTTGCAAGTGTTCAAACAGAGATCGATGGGTTAGTTTTGTAAGACAGAAAATATGAAAAAAAATAAAGTGGAAATAAAAGCAAAGTGGAAAACAAAGTGGGATATACTTTTTTCAGTGTGAAAAACAGAGTAGCAATTCATTGTTGACAGCGGAAACCCAATTTGATCTCGTTTGTTCCACTAACCATCAAAAACACTATAGGTGGGAACGCCAACCGAAGGGAGACGTGAGCACTGACTTCACTTCAGCAGTACTTGTTGATCTCTGCGGATCTTTGTAGGGCAGCGTACACCGACCGAAGGGAGGTGTGAGCTTTATCTTGGATTCAAAGTTACGAAAGGTCGCTCGCAGATATACAAAGTCGAGGGATCGGGCGAGTGCAGACGAGCGTTATCTTGTGTTATTCCATTGACTTTAGTCTAGGGTATTATAAAATGGTCGTCTGTGTGTCTGTCAGTGCGCAAAATACGGAGAAATGGCTGTCAGATATTCCAGTCTGCCAACCATTGATCTAAAAAACGCTTAGAAAGCGAGATATAAATTTGCCATACAAGGACCGAAAAATTTTAAATTTAAAAGCCCCCGTGATGAAAAAGTTTTGTCTTTTAAAGTGTAATCAGTGACCAGAATACGAGATCTTGAAATACATGGCTTCTCAACTTAGACTTCTATGCATTCTCTGAGATAATGTCTGTAGGTAGCGCATGTTTTTATGAGTGTAACTACAATAATGCCGGAGAACAATAGAAAAAATAGAAATAAAGAAATAAAAGTGGAGTAATTTAGATTGTAACTGTCTGCAACTGTAGTAGAGCAGCGACAGTCCGAATGGAGAATATAAATAGGCTACTGAAATTTAGCTCTTACGCTCTTGCAGACGTTGCGATTCTCCTTACGGGGAATCTACCCGTTAGTTAGTTAGTTAGTTAGTTAGACCCGCTACCATTTCTGGTGTAGGGTGAGAATAAAACATCAGGAAAAAATAACACAAAAAGAAAAGAGTGTTCAATTTGACGGAAGTGGTGTTCGTTTCTATTGAAAATTGAACTAAGTTAATTATCAAGATACCACCCTCTGTAATCAGTTTAAGTGATACCCATCATCTCACAAAGTCAAATTCCNCATATTATTTTGTTCATTTAATATTGTTCTTTTTGCACCAATCCTTAGCACACGCTTTAGCATGCATTGTAATTCCTTGAGGCATAAAGATTTTTCCACAATCAGGACATTGATATTTACCACTACTGTTCTTAACTAACAATTCTGTTACCTTTTTCTTCACTACTCCCTGTGCTGCCGCTAACTCAGTTCCTCTGCGTTGTACTGCACGGTGTTTATACTCAGGAATCTACCCGACAGCAGAAAGTTTTCCTTGCGCGAATCCAACTGCGTTGTCTCGAAGCTATTCGCTCCGATTTAAGGCTAATTAAAGATGTAAGTTTTCTCGAAACTCAATCGAATCAAACTGGGCTTTAGAAAAATTTAGAATGCGTATTTCTTGTTTTTTCACTATGCAGGAAGGAATAGTTTAGATCTTCTGTCTGAAATAAAACCAGCAAATGTGCCAGCATTCATAGTTAATTTGCGCTGTCTTCATTGGCAAGGTTGAACCCCTTCTTCTACTTGCAATGAAAGAAACCGAAACATACGGATAAGCTGTTGTGAAGTTTTATTTTGTTGCAGTCTAAGTCTGGTGCCTTTAGAAAGAAAAACATATGAACTGGAAGAATGAAACTTGAGGTGTGTATTGAGCTCTGAAAAAACAATAAAACAAGATTATCAGGCATGAGTGCTTCTTCGTTTCTGTAATGTAATAACAGATTCTATCTCGTGAACACATTCGGGAAGAAAAACTGAATTTTGCTCGCACAAAAGATTCTGTCTTCTTAGAGGTACGTGAGAATGAAGAAATGTCCTCATTCTAATAAAAAGGGGATGTTTAGTAAAATACTTGTCTCAAGTCAGACTTGTTCTTTATGTGCCATGACTAAAAGTCTTCCAGTTTCACTCATATGTATAAACATAAAGAAGTCTTTCTGCCTGCGAACATTCCTACCTCTTAGTACAAATTGTAGGATTACAACTGCACATGCTAGGGCATATGAAAAAAAACAACTTCTGAGACGCGTGTTTTTATTTGATTTCCTTTTACCCATATAGTCTAGGCTATATGCTCTGGTGATCGTGAAAGTTTGATTAAACCCTTTTTTGTTTGAACTTTTTC
>CAJNOQ010008445.1:0-11190 GCA_905250885.1 Didymodactylos carnosus | reverse complement strand
AGATAGAGATTTTTCTAATCGATATTGTTTAAGTAGTAGATAATGTTCAATTGTCCCAATTAAAATAAAGGTAATCGAACACATACCGGATATATTAATAACATACCATCCTAATTTACATACGATAAACGAATGGGAAAGACATCTTTTCTACTCTTCTGCTGTCTGAAGAAAAAAATACATGAGAGAGCAGTGACAACCTTATTTAATGATTATTAGTAGAAAAAAGACAAAAGGAAAAAAGAAAAGTGAAGTTCATTTTTGATTGACTCATATAATAATTAATGTTGTATCTCGCGCAGGCACACACAGATGTGATTGATAAAGATTGCGCTGTCTTCGTCTTCCACTATACCTGATGATAATAATTATTGTCTCTGTGTGAACCTACGGAAGACACAACTTTAATTATTAATTGAGTCAACCAAAAAATGAACTTCTCTTTTCTTTTCTCTATTAAAAATCAACAAATAAAGTATACTGTTAATTCGATTTATTTTGTAATTTATAAAAAATCGCCTTTAAAATCGAAAATGCTTTTAGTGCTTTTATAAAATCGTTCACAATTTTATAAGAATATTAAAAATACTTATTTTCTACTTTGTTAAAAATCGAGTCGATTTTCAAGAATTTTGATTTTCAAAATAGATCGAAAAAATCGACTTGGTTCTTGATATAATAGAAAAAAATTTCTGAGTTTCTTTAAAATTAAAGAATCAACTGATTTTGCAGAAAGTCCAACAGATTTTTTAGAAACAGTATTTAATTTTGTCTAAAATAAAATTAATTTCTGGAAATCGTCTTTATTTTCTATGAATTTGAAAGTAGCTCGCTGACATTTTTTAGTCAAACGAGAAGATGTAACGTTGATAAGTACTGTAATAGACACAGACTCATAACCATCCCATGTCTATAATTCTGATGTAATTAAATTAGCAAGATTTTATATATTAGAATTAGGAAAAACCTGTTAAAGAAAACGGTCCTATGGAAGATTGATTCTATGGATTTATGGAACAGTGGCGTCTTGAAATAAAAATAATGAGAAGTATTAAGTTGGAAAGAGTCAGAAGTAATGCATTACAAGTTTGTGTACTGAATAGTTGGTTTGACAAATTATCTTTAATACTAGCAAAAAAGGAGTTACTTATGGTTATTTTACCAAAAATGTCTCCCATCTCACGTCAGTAACGGAAAAGACCTGAGCAGAGATATTTTACATTGGTCATGATCTCATAATTATTAGGTATACACCAGTTTCAGTTAAAAATCAGTTAACTCTAACTGTAAAACTGTAAAACTATACAGTTAAAAACTGTCACAGTTACAACTGGTACATACATCAGCATATATATACTTCCAATGTGTTCATGTTTTTTAACAGACATCTTTACAAGAGCAGACATTTTTCTATTAATAAAAAGAATAAAATCAGAAAGTAACAAATTTTATATTTTCATCAAATGTTCATCTTTTATATATTTAAGGAAGAGAGTGCTCACTGTAAACTTATTTCGTACTGCACCAACTTCGCGAACTAACATTACACTAATTAGAGTATACCCATTTCTATCCTTTATACTAGTTTAAAGTATACGGGTTGTACACAATGTTGAAACTAGTATAAAGGATAGAAATGGGTATACTCTAATTAGTGTAATGTTAGTTAGACAAATGGGAATAATGTTTCGAAATGTAATACTAGAATTATAACAACTCTTTATATACATAGAGATTTAACTTCGGCGTTATTCTTGTTTAACAGTTTATAAAAGTAGCATAATAAAATGAGTTGATGAATATGTATGGATCTTCTCTAATTAATGTAATTTTAGTTCGCAAAGTTACTACAATACGAATAATTTACAGTAAGTACTATTCTCCTTGAATATATAAAGATGAACATTTGCTGACAATATAAAATTTGTTGTTTTCTCATTTTATTCTTTACTCAGAAAAACAGAAGAATTGCTCTTATAGGAAAGTCTAAATAGTACCAGAGTAGAATAAACTGTAAAAGAATAGCATATATCTGCTTTTGATATGTTGATGAAAGAATAATCTTTTGACCCAGCAGTTAATTGTCTTTGAAGAAATAATCAAATTAACTAGAAAAGAAAATGAAGATCTTGTATACATTGACATAAAAATTATTATAAAATGAAACGTTACGTAACACCGGAATACAGGAATACTTAAGGAAGAGGAATAGCTTTCAGCAAATTTTACTTTTTGTGGAAATCACTTTCTTCGCTTCGGATCTACTCGTTTCTCTATTATTCAATAATTGTACCCATTTTGTCAATAATCTCTGTCTATGTACATCACTTTTTTACTTTCTTGATTTCTATCAAATTTACTTGATATGCACTGGTCAACGCCTTGAATGGGAAAAAGTTTTCAAAATACAATTACTAACGTTCTATCTAACTAAACCCGAAGAGAAAGTCTGAAAGTCGTGATAGTTGAATAAGGAAAATCAAAAATGATAAGGTCAAAGAAAGGAAGATGTAAGCGGTACTTTTGATCAGTATAGAGCCTTTTATGCACGGTCTGATGAAGCCAAAAAGAATTGCTCTTTGTCGAACATCGCTTAGTCTGCCGGACATGAGAATTAATTCTTCTGAAAAATAACAAAAAAATCAGAAGCTTGAAATCTTGTTAGACAAAAATAAGAGAAATCTCTAATACTTCTTAGGCAGACTTAATTCGAATTATCCATTTCTTTTTAACATTGTCGAACACACACGACTGAACATAGAAGTAAAAATCAGCAAATAATAATACTTCTTCTTCATCCGGAAAAACTGAAACCAAGGATAGATCGATACCGACATAGGAATCAATGTCAATTTCCATGAGTACATTACCAAAGCATTCTGCCGCTTCCTTATTTCGACTTGTTGATGTGAACGCTTGAAATATATTAAGTCCACTTGTGCTTACTTGTCGATATCGTTCAATCAAATCGTCTGATAATTGACAACCTCGATAAAGCGTAGTATTTTCATGGTGAAGTGGCCTGAGTTCGTAAAACAGGAGTGCAAATGGGCCAAAAGTAGGCACCTTGGTTTTCGAATAGGGATTATGTATTTCATCGCCCAGTAAACGCCGTATTTCATTCAGCTCTTGGAAAGCTTGTTCAGTAATAACTTAAGCATTTTTTAAGTTATTTTACTTGCTTATATGACCGCTATGCGGTTTCTGAATATATGTATACAAAAAGGTACTCATCGTGTAGAGACGAGCACACACCTTCCAAACTTCTTCTTCGCATCCATTTTTGACACGAAGCAGTTGTAACGCCATCCATTCAGCATCTCGTTCTTTTCCTATCAGCTTTCCTTCGATGATTAGGCCTTCAGCTGCTTTTTCTACCATTATCCGACGAGCAGAGATATCTTCTAATTTAAAATACGGAAGATGAAATTCCTTGGAGATTACTCCAAGAACAGATATCCCATAATCTTCGCCGCATACGAAAGATCGAGAGGCTATCACAGGAATAGGCACGGATGAGAATCTTTCACATAGCGTTCACAAAAGACGTTTTTTGCGCAATAGCTAGCAGAGTCATTTTATTCAATATTGTTCCAGCATATAGGAATGAATGTTTTCTCTGAGCCTTGTCATTTGTTGTGTATTTTGAGTTACGCCTTTGACGCGACACGGACTGTCTATGCTGATTCTTGATGTTTGAATTTGATCGAAGAATTATTGAGAATTACCTCCGTTGACTGCTTTTGAAAATTCTTCTTCGATTATAGCGGTTTCAACATCAAAAAAGGACTTTCAATTAGATGTAAGGATGTTCAACTGTGTTCTTGAGTCCAGGCTAAAATGGAAACAATTTTCAAATGTCCCTCTTCGATTTTCACATCTACTCTACGCATTGCTGACGAAGGGATACAGCGCTAGGCATACAGTCAAAAGAATGAAAAGAAATTCTTACCTGTGAATTATAGATGTGGAAGGTAAAAGTAATAATGATAACCTGCCTTATCTAAACACCGTTTGTGAGGAAGACAAAACAAACACAACGCATATCTCTGTGCAACGCAATTGATGAAAAAGAAAACCATACGATCATACGGAATTTGAGCTTTATTTTATCTTAGTCTTTATTTCTATCATTCGTTCGTGACATGGAAACAGAAAAAGAATTGAAAAGAAAAATAAAGGGACCTTTTTTTAACTATTTTTTTTCAAACATTTTTGTTATTACTTCTACCTTCCACATCTATAATTCACAGGTAAGAACTTCTTCTGGTACGAGAGTGAGTCACCAGATCACATTCACTGACAACCTGCTTGGCCTGGGGTGTTCCGTCTACTGGAGAACAAAAAGCTTGAGACGTGGAGACGTAAAGATGTAGAGACGTAAAGATGTAGAGACGTAAAGATGTAGAGACGTAAAGATGTAGAGACGTAAAGATGTAGAGACGTAAAGATGTAGAGACGTAAAGACGTAGAGACATAAAGACGTAACGCACGACATGTATGGATAAACGGTTGTGCAATGTGCTTTGAACAATTCTGTACTTCTTGGCAGCATCAATAAACATATGTGTGTACTACGGTCTGTCGTGTAGTAGGTGTCAACTATGTCAAGATAAGACTTAACAGAGTGCTACCAGTCTGTATGAGCTGAGCAGTAGAGGTAGAGCACATTGATCAAACTGAGGCTCTTGTTAGTTAGATAAATCTCGCCCAAGAGTTTTGTAAGTCGATCATTCTCCACTTTCGCGGCACATACAACTCCATCACAACGCTGTAACATTACAACGGAACTGTTGTTGTGCGGATAGTGTGCTGATCGTTGGAGAATTTCTGCGTACGTTTCCTGAGAGTATTACCAGCGTGGGTAGTTTCGCTTGTCATACGAATGATACCCCAGTTCAACGCCTTTTGCATGAGTTATGCTTGAATACACCTTATACAATAAATTCGTCTTCGAAACAGATGGCCCTTACTTGAAACAAGAGTGTTTCTTTGTGACTACTAAAAAGAAAAATTGTCCTATCATGGGTACACTTAGTGTTAGTGCCTATCTTTGTGATAAGTTACAACTAGACAGAACAACTTTCATGCAGCAAAAGTAAGAGGTTGTGAAAAAATTATTTAATTTAGTTATTTAATTATTTTATTCTTAATAACTTGTAGGTGGAGCAGTAGAAATAAATTTAGAAATTATTGAGTATAACACTGCTACCAAAATTTCATTTCTTTTATTTCATTTTTACGTGTGAACGAACTGGCATAAAAACTTGGCTCTATCCTTTAAACAGTAGGACGAAATAGCTTTCCAAGATGACCATCTCCGATTTGGAGCCCGATCAGAAAAATGCAATACCTAAACCTTATTTTTACGTGTAGAACCTTCAGTTACACCTGCCTACATGCAGTTTCGAACACTGATCAAGAAAAATCTGTCCTCTAAGTTCCAAATTATTGTGAAACGAAAATATTGAGTTTTGCCCTAAAGTTAAAGATTTTTTGCAAAAGTGAGACCCTTCGACCATTTTCAATTTTTCTTCAGCAAAACGCGCACTTAAACGGTTTAAAGATGATATTCGTCTTCCTTCTTCCTGCAAAGCTATCGGAGTTATGTGTCTTTAGTGGAAAAATAAAATAGTGCTACATGTTCGACTTTGGTGCGCCATAAATAAACCACCTTTACTAGCAGCGGTAACACTATTAAAAGTAGAGATATGCGCGTTAAATTAAAACTTTATATGTAACACTGCTCTATCCTTTCTCAAGGATAAAGCGATAAAATACATTTACAGTACTTCGGTCACAGATCAATCGTCACCGCTCGACGAGAATAAATGGACATGAGTAGGGATGTTCATTTTGGCCAACAATGTAGTGATATTATTTCAGTCAACGTAAGCCTCTTCATAGCCAGATGCACTCTTCGGGATAACTTTGCATGTGAAACGACTTTTATTAGAAATAGAAAAAGCAAACATTGAAATCCCAAGCATGAAATTTCATAAGAAACAAGCTGGCTGCTCTTGCTGAAGAAGCGAGCGTTTCTTCAGCTTGCTAAACGAGTAAAATTTCGCGGGTGTAGCTAGCTGCAACCGCTTCTTCGTGCGCCCGCTACTATACCACAGGAACAGAACTAGAAATATATGTTTTTCCTTCTGTTTCGATGTGAACTGAATTTTGAATAGATCTGAGATGTAATTAGATTAATGTAATTAGGATTATTCACCATGAAGGAAGCACTTCTTAGTGTTGGGCGTACTAACAATATTATATAAACTTTAATTTCTAACATCTTTTCGTCTAGGCACAGGTTTATGAAAGCTTCCTTTATGGTGAAAATGTAATATTTTATATTAGTTTTGTTTTTGCAGTATGAAGGAACCGTTTCCAAATATTGTGCCAAGAGGAAATAATGTTGGAATTAAGTTTTACATACTATTGTTTCTAGGTTCAACTCTGAAAAATGCTTCCTTCATGTAAAACCAAGTTAATAGTATGCGATTTCCAACTAGTTAAAAGTCGTGTTAACCAATTCGTTAGTAGCTGAAGCGGACGCTGACAGCGCCCGTTCTATGGTGTGTACATTAGCTACTTGCAAGAATATAGTCAATCCAATTCGTTGGTCGTCTCTCAAGAAGCCATGAGAGAATATTTGAGTTTCCAGTTAGACCGACACGATTGTAATAATTAAATCGTCGATGGAATGCCAGTATTGTATAATCTTTGTTTTTACATTCTTCGTCGACTGGAAAATCTTTGAAAGCCTCTTCAATGGAAATTTGCTGTATATCAATCAGTTTCCCTGTTTGTTTACTAACTAGTTGAACAACATCACGATAAGATATATGGTCTGGTCCACATAATTCATAAGTAGCTCTAAAATGTTTGTCTTTTTCCCATAATACTTTAGCAACTACTTCAGCTACATCATCTCTCGATACCCAAGACATCCTTATATCTGGCGAATATGGTAAATACAGACATTGTTGATGAATAATTTGCTTAAGATTATTATTTTCAAAAAAAGGCATTGGCTGAAGAATGGTATAGTTCAATTTAGATTCAATTAGATATTGTTCTATTCGAGATTTTACTTGATGAGTAATCATTTGTTCCAATTGAGGATGTGCTACCGAACAATAAACAAAGTGTTCAACATCGTTTTTTTGAGCGGCATCGATCATAGCTACAGCCATATCGTACTCTTTTGGATGCAGCGGTGGTCCATTATGAAAGACCGATTTCACATGTTTCATTGCTTCATTTAACTTAGTTGGATCCAAGAAATCAGCAATTACTATGTCAAATTGATCACGATATTTTTCTTTTAATTTACTTGCTGCTTCTTTACTTCGTACCAATGCTCGAATTGAAAGTTGATTGTTTGTTAAAAGAAGATTTATTAAGCATAAACTTGTACCAGATCTTGCTAATGCAACAAGTACTAGATTATCAGGTATTACGGGCTGTTCTATAATCGATTCTGGTATAATCGACTCTGGTATAACTGACTGTTGCATAATCGGCTCCTGTATAATCGACTCTTGTCGATTAGGTTTATAGATTTCATCTATACTGCGGCGAACTTTCTGGGATTTTTCATTTAAAACTTTTGATGATAGCGTTGATAATTCATTGAGTTTACCACTCATCCAATCCATTTTTTTCTTTTGTCGTATCTAGAACTACGAAAAATAGTCAGGTTGTAGACATAGTGGAAAGTTTAGGAAATTGTTCGACTATTCGCAACCACTCACTCATGCTATGGTACTGTTTTACAGGAAATTTGGCTAGGATAAACACAGACAGCAGCGATTCATCTACAAAATTTTGCATCGGGTATGGTCATTATAGTCTAAGTACTTTTTATCTTCATCTTCACTCAGGCACCTTCTTAAACTTGTATATTGGATTTTTCGTCTCAGTTTTTTAAAATATCCTGCTAAACATTGAAAATTATCCAATACTGAAAACATGGGGTCTCCCCCATTTAGATTTTCCTCAAACGTTCCTCGTTTGTAGAGGATACTTCGAAGTATATGTCCTGAAGTTTTCTCAGCTTACTCAGCTGGTTCTTGCCTACATGGATAGAGAAATGTGTGGAGAATATTGACTACGAGAAAATATGTAAAAACGTTTGTTCTTTCCTTCCTGCTATTGAATAATTAATACTAATTAATTAATACTCTACTAGCTTAATACTCTATTAGCCCGATTAATAAAATAAAGATTCAACGAAAAAATTCAAGCAATAGTTCATCTAATAGAGAATTTTACGGGCTACAAGATGGACTACCTCAAAAATTTCAGAATTCATTTCTAGCCGCTCGATAAGCCTCGTAAGTCGAAAATTTAACAGCAATTCTTCCTTTTTTTCTCTTCATCGACGTATTTTTCACTAGCCTTTTTCTTGAATATAATACTGTTATGAATTACTATATGAACTATCATACTCCACCGTCGTCGTCAAGTTTATCTTCAGAGAAAAAAGTTCGATCAGATTCAATATTTGAAATAATGAGTATGTTCGCTGGGAATAATAATTAATGTTAATTAATAAAACAAACATTTACATGTAATCAACTTTGTCATTCAATAGTTAATTCAAATACTTTTGTGAATTCTCTTGAAAAAGTATTTAAGAAAGTATACAAAGATCAACAAGAGCAAATTGTGAAATTAACTAGTGAATTAAATGATGTTAAAATGAAAATGAAGTATATGCAGCAATATAATAAGCGAAAAGATTTACCGCTATGTGGTGTTCCATATAGAAAAGACGAAATTGTAAGCGAAATAATTACAGAACTCGGTAATCTATTAGGTGTTAATCTGAATCAAAAAGATTTCTTCTATTAATCGCTTACCACCATCAAAACGAACAAGTAATAAAATAAAAATGGCTATAATCACCGGATTTGTACGTTGCACCGAGAGTAATTTTGTTTGTCAACATAAAAAATGTCGTGAAAATGATTTTTATTAAAATATATTTATAAATGAACATATAACATGTTCAAATAATCAACTTTATATTTATGCTAAAGAGAAGTTCAACAACAAAAGACTATATACACATAATGGAAATATTTAGTTATATTTGAATAAAGGAAAATTTAAGAGATTTAATTCAATCGAGATATTGATAATGCGCAAAATGATTCCATGTGAACTGTGATATCCAAGTATGAACTCCATGAACCTCAGCCTAGTCAACTTTACGTGTTATTTTTCTTTTCTCCTTTCTCCTTTTTTTTCATTTCTTTCTCTTCTATTAAAAATTTATTCATATGTCAAACGTGGATATGGGCGGGATCAAGGCTTTTCAGTCTCGGTTCCGTAAAGTTGTTTCCGTCCCGTCCCGATCCCGGAAAATTTTGATGGTCTCGGCCTTTGAAGCAATTCTGCTCACACGAAAAAAATACTCTATTCGTGTCGGAAAGTTCAGGAGCTTTCTAATACACAGTTATCTGTCCCTTAATGGATGAGGTGTGCCGCATGCTTTTCCTTCTGATCATATAAGCAAAATAACTGGTACATGCCTAGTTACGTAAGATCGAACAGTCAGACTTCCTGACGAGTTTCCACAACGTTCATATTTAAGCCCCCTCTACCCCAGGTCAGAAACCTATCTCAACCTAGGTAAGTCTGATCTGAACCAAACTTTCAGGGAATATTGATCATGTCAAAGTGTGGTAATAAAGTTTATTTTTGGCGCCGCTGCAAGTTTCGTGCAAGGGCGTCACAACAAGGACTAATAATAGGCGTCTACCATGAGCAAGAAATTTCATTCCAGATAAATGATAGCGAGCTCGGACTATTTTTCTTTTGCAGTAAACACCTATGCCTTGGAGTGAATATTTTCTTCACTTATGGCGAACGTTACCTTACGGTGGAATCAACCGTAGATAACAAAACGGTGACTGAAAGAATGTGGAACTAGTGCGCACCAGTGCAGCATAGCATGCGCACTGGTAGTGCCGGCCTTTTTAGTCTAATAATCAAAAGCAAAAGAACTGAAGGAAAGGCGAAGAAGCGAATGGAATACAAAAGCTAGCTGAAAATTAGCAGCATACGACGTTTTACGACGAAAAAAGACCGTACCTGACGTTTTACGACGTCCTATTTTGACGTATCCCATCGTAAACGGTCGCATCCATTCGAGACAAAATACGACGTCGTAATTCTTCTCCACGGTAGACGTCATCGTATTTCGTCGTAAACAGCGTCGTATTTTGATGTATTCTACAATATCCATCATCGTACCTTATCTTCATACTTATGAAACTTGCATTTTCTTTTTAAAGATCGTTCCGTTCTTCTGATACAACAGTGAAAATATCTTTTTTCAAGATTTTCGTTTTTTGGTTTTTAAATTAAATTTTAAAATTTCATACTTTTCAATTTAAAAATCAAAAACAGAAAATTTTAAAAAGAGCTCTCATGAGGAACTCTGTAATTCGATTCTGAACAACTTTTGTATCCAGAGTTTTGCTTCAAAATGCTTCCTTCGAGCGAAACTAGCCGTAAGGCTTTTTTCAAAATACTTTTTCCTCTAAAATTTTCTCGGGAAGGTGAAAGTTAAATTTCTACGTCAAACTTCATTCGGGAACGAGGAAAAGGTTTTCTTCTCATATCTATCGAACTACGTCAGAATCAACTCTTCACACAAAAAACTGAAGTTTTTATTGAAATTTTAAAAATACACCAAAAAAGATCCAAAAAACACTTACAAAGGTTTTTTATCAAAAACGACAAATTCGGGTATCGAAAGCTTTGTTGGGACTTATACTCCAAAATGTCCTCTACAAACTGATGAAAAAAGCCGGTTGGGTGGATACCCACGTAAATTAAATGTGAACTATAACATTCAATATCCTTAGCATTATCAACATGAACATAAGTGATTGTGCTTTATGCTACTGTTGACAATTGTTTCTTATACAATCTTCATTTTATCAAGCCTTAACAAAACACGTAAGCGGACAAACATACTTTCTTTTCACCAGCTAAATTGGTTTTATAATCTAAATAGATATCATAATATGATTACTTTGCATTAGATAAGGATACAATGGTGAGAGATAATAAGCGGAGGAATGTGCATCAAAATAACTTTTATTACGAATACTGAGCAGATACAATAAATAACCTTTATGCTTCTTTCTTCTTTTGTGTGTATTATTAAAATTT
>CAJNOQ010008444.1:0-11192 GCA_905250885.1 Didymodactylos carnosus | reverse complement strand
AGCCCCCTCTAAAAATTTTGAACACTTGGACAGTTTAGAAGCCCCGGAGGCTTCTATTATGGGGGGGGGGGGTAGCCCTGATAGCGTAAACGAATCAGAACTGACTTACACCACTGCCTGTCCATCTTCTTGTTGTACTCGTCGAAACAGAAATTCTTTCATTAAATCGTCTACTTCAGACCTATTTAATTTTTTATTTATAATACATGTAATTTCGTCCAACTGCTTACATTTGTCATCGTTGTCACGATTGGCCTGTGATTCCTTATTCTTCAACTTCTTTGGTTGTTTTTTAGTAGTTGTTGATTTCTTCTGTTTTGTTGATTCAGTAGTGATGGGAACTGGTATGGGGATGATTGGTTCAACAATTTCCGATGTACTGTCTCTGTATTTTATACTAATTTCCAGTTTTGCATCGTCTACCTCTTCATCCTTTACACAAATATTTAAATAGTCTATATTGCGTTGATCGGTATTCAAACGCAGTTGTCTAGCTAGCGTTTTCAATGTTGTCTCTTTGAGTACTTCGTCGTCCGGATCGTTATTCTTATTTAACTCTTTAAATTCATCACGGATCGTACGAAGATGTTCGTCATTTAGTGTAACGATTCCGTTAATATCTTTAGTTAAAGATAAATAAGTTAATATCGACATGCTCATTATAATTCAAGATCTTACGCTCAAAAATAGTATGTCAGATGATGAATTATCTTTGAATAATCTTTCATTTTTTTTACGATACAGACAACATTTTTGTAGTGATCTGAAAGTTTCAGAAATTCGTTAGTAAAGAAAAGCAGATCTAAATGTGCTGAAGGACATACATCTCATTTGATTCTTAGGGCTCGAACGGGAAAATAGCAAACTATAGGCTCTAGCGGTCTCAAAAAAGTTTTAACTTCTCCCTGAAAAGTGTATTCAGACTTGATAAGCTGTCTAAATGACTTCAGCCTCTGGGTTTTTACTTTTTAAGAGTCTACTCGAAGCCGTTATGGCTACTTAAGCGTGTAAATAAAACCTAACAAGATTTTGTGATATGAATCTTTGTCTAAGACGATAAAAAACACCAATAGTAAAAAACAAAGTAAAAAGCGTTCCAGGCTAAGTTCTTAATTAAATATGTTTTGTATATGAATAAAGATAATCTGGATTGTTAGTTACACAACTGTAGCATTATCAATTTTGTGCATACTTTTCCTACAAATAATAGAAAAAGAAACAAGATATAGATATACCTTGAGCATTTGCTCGATGTCATATAAGTGTGCATCGCTCAAAAGTTATTTTGCAGAAGTATACAATATTTTAATTCATGGATCTTTTACTCTCAACAGTCGCAGGAGCTGGGCACCTCAATTCAAAAAACGACCAACTCAACTCGAGTCAATTTAATTCGTGAATGGAATCGAATTGAATGGAAAAATTTTTCAAAAATCATCGGATCGAGTTGAATTGAATCGAAAATTTTTACTAGGGTCACTGAATTGAATTGAATTCATTCAATTTGAAAGAAATCAAGAAATTCTTGCTGCAAGATCAATATACTAATAAAATCATAAAAGATTGAGTTATGACTATAATTTATTTTATAAGTTTTCTTTAGGTCTTTATATACCCGTCTATCACCTGCTTAGTCATATCGCTATTTTCTTCCTTTATCTCCTTAGTACATATGATCTAGAAGGAGAGTGAAAAACAAAAGAAAAATATTTTATGTTCTACACGCGTTTTATTGTCTGTTTCTATGTTAGAAGTTATTTTTTGTACATCAGTTGACTGATGATGTCTTTAGAATAAAGACGAAACGTCTCATTTTGAAATGGTCATTTCAACATGCAAAAAGGTGATTTTAATCTTGATTTCTGTTACATATATTTATCTATCTACACCCTCGATGTACACACGAATAAAACGCTCAACTACTTCTAACAGCCACTGTGTTATTAATCTTGTACACAAGTCTTATCATGTCGTCTGATCTTATTGAAGGATCATCATCATCTCCAATCGTTATACCTGATACAACAAGTTCGACTGATGGAGCTTTAACTATAAAATATATTGCCAAAACTATATGTGATCAGTTTGATCGCAATACCAAAACGATGGATGAAAAGAAATCATGGGAAGCTACGTGTAATATTTGCAAAACTACAATACGTGGCACAAGAGGTGTTACATCGAATTACAATCGACGTATTAAAGAATGTCGCAAGAATCAATATGAATGGTGACAACAACAATTATCAGCCTATGATTCAATACATCAGAAAAAAATGACTGATACAGTGAGTGTTCAAAAGGTGAAGTCCACAGGCACATGAAGTTCGATGTATTCGCCCAATCATGCTCGTCAAATTGGATTGGAAAAAACCATTATTGAATATTTAATAATTGAACTTAGTGGTCCACTTTCACTTATTGAACGTCCAGCGTTCATCAAATTCATGCAACATGTTGATTCAAGATTTACAATGATTAGTCGAAGAACACTAAGTTGCACGACGTTACCAAATTTATATTCAAAAATGGTGAATGGTCTAACATCATTTTGTTCAATGGCTACATTTATGTCATTGACATTAGATGTGTGGACAGATAGAAGACAAAGAGCTTATTTTGCTTTAACTGATACGAACGATAATAAATGAAAACTACTATATGAATACTAACTTATATATTTTTTATAGAACACGCGATCATCGATGCAGAATACGAATCACATGTTATGTGTATTCAACCAATTTTTGGAAATCATCGTGCACCATTACTACTTGAAACATATGAAACATGTATTAATTCATTTCAAATCCAATCAAAGGTGGTGCGATTAATAACTGATAGTTGTTCCAGTAACATATCTGCATTTAGTGGTTTAATTATACCCGATTTTGAATGTCAGTTTCAAAACGAAGATAATGAATTACATTTCGATTCGAATAGTGATGGTGAAGAAAGTGACGATGAGAATATTACGAATGAAAACAAGGTTCTTGTTGATATACAAGATGTATTACAAACATTTTTCCATTCAATTGAAACTTCAAATCAATCATTTCGTTTGCCTTGTTACGCGCATACTCTTCAATTAATTGTCAATGATGGATTGAAAGGTGTACAGGTATTCGAAATTCATTAGAAAAAATCTCAAAAATTGCCAAATTATCTCATTCTTTAACATTAGTATCAGAACGTTTTGAAAAAATCAAAATATGTATTCCAAAAGCCAATAAAACCCGCTGAAATTCACAATATGAAACGGTGGTGGCAGTTATAGGTATTCAACCATCTGATTTAAATGATATTTTAACACAAACACAGCATCGTGAATTATGTCTAAAGTCATTGGATTACCAAGTGCTTAATTCATTGATTTCATTACTAACACTTTTTGCTGATGCTACAGTTACTACTCAAGCAGAAACCACACCTTCCATTTCAATTGTAGCTCCATCAATTTTAGCTATTTATCATGATCTCTTATTCGAACGGACAAATGTTAAACATGCTTCAAATTTATGTGAGACGCTATTAGAATTACTTTTTCTCGTTTCGGAGGTCTTTTAAAACAAATGTTTATAGTTGTCGATATTCCAGAGAACAAAAGGAATAAACGATTTTATGATCTTTATAAAGATCCCATCTTTTTATTGGCACCATTCTTAGATGGTCGTTTTCGTTTACAATGGATATCAACTTCAACTGTAGCAGAAGAGGTACAAGAAGAACTGTCTAACAAAATACAACAACTTGTCTTAGAACAATGTTTTGTACTTGATCATGTTAATGAACAACCTGTAACATCAAATAATGATAATTCCATGTTGATTCCACCAGGACAAACACAAACATGAATGACTAGTGCTCCATCAAGTCCTGGTACTCCAAAACGAAAACGCTTATTTACAAATATGGTCAACAAGAATGTTAAAACAGCAAAATCTGATCCATTCGGTTATATCAAAGATGAAATACGTAAATATTTAAATGAAGATGATATGGGTGCTATGTTTCTTATAAAATCTTCAAAGAATTATCCGTCGTTATCCAAATTAGCTCTTAAAGTCCTTTCGACTCCTGCAACATCAGCACCCGTTGAGAAGGTCTTTAGTCAGAGCGGCTTTTTATTTCGGCAACATCGAGCGTCGATGACGAGAACAACTTTACAACAGACGACAATGCTGAAACGTAATCGTGATCTTCTTTAAATTACGAATAGTAATTTTTATTTTTTATAAACTTCATCCACATCATTAGTTCTTTTTATTTCTTTTTAATTGTCTATTCATTTCGTATTTGTTATCTGATTCGAGATATTTTTATTCGTTTATTGTGCTTGATGAATGGGATAAACTCTTTTTCATGTGATGAATAACAATGAAACACAATGAATTGAATTGAGTTGAAAAAATTTTTCTAACTGTACTAATCGAATCTAAAACAATTCTTAGGCTAGATGAATTTACTTGAATTAAATCGAAAATTTTTTCAAATGAATCGAATCGAATTAATTCTCTTTTTAAGCTGAGTTGCCTAGCTCTGACTTCTACAGGTTATTCCATTAATTTTGAAGCGATTTGCAGGGACTTTTTCTTCGTTAGTGACTTACACAAATCTCATGATTCTTATATCAGCCCACTCCACTTACACTGCAGATGTTGTCATAGTATTTATAGTTTAGACAAATGAATGCTTCTTAATAAAATATCTGATAATACCGAAGGGATCGTTATGTATCTTTTGACGGCAAAATAGTCATACTCTGTGGTACAACAAGAATTATCTGAAATGAATCTGTGTGTATCAAAAAGTACCATTAATTGTATCGCTATCAATGTTGGAAAACAGTGCCAATTGGATTAAAATTAGTAAAAAATCAAAAACCAAATTTTTTCATCGATGTCATATCAGAGATGTAACCGGGACCGGCAACTGACTGGTCCGGTCGAGAGATGTTCGAGCTCCATCAATTCCGATTTATTCAACTTCCACAAGAATCCACACAGACTAATCTGTCCAACAGAACTTTGCTTCTAGCACAGGAACCCAGATTAATGCTGTAAGTTTCCTCACGGTAATTTTACTCTTCTACAGGAACTTCGAGAATTACCACGAAAATTTTATTCTCTTACACGAGAATTCTACTTGTGTGAGAGGAACTGAGAAAATATTCCGGATACATTCATTCTTCACGACAATTTTTCTTTTCTACAGGAATTTTGAGAATTATCACGACAATTTTAGTCTCTTACACGTGAATTCTTCTTGTTTTCTTCTGATGTTCCTAGTGCTGTCATTATGCGGTTGTAATCCGTATGATCTTTTTACATTTTTGTGCAGCATGGAAGAGGTATGAGAAATTTGAGCAGGATGTTCGGTTTATTTTTTTGCACTGAAATGCCTCTTGGTAACTCACTCTCACAAACTCTCTAGAACTTTGAACTTTACATTGTGTAGTAACTTTAACATCACGAACAGTTGCTCAAACAGCATCCATAATTCTCATACCGTTCATAATTCCTGGAAACTGGGACAACTTCAACCTCCGCCTTTTCTGTTAAGCATTGTGTACTATCTATCATGTATTGTGTATTCTGGGTTACGATAGTATTTCGACACAAGTAGAATTCTCGCGGTAATTCTCAAAATTTCTGTACAAAAGGAAAATTCTCGTGAAGAATGTATCCAGGATATTCTCAGTTCCTCTTACACAAGTAGAATTCTCGTGTAAGAGACTAAAATTCTCTTGAAGACGGTCGGTCTTTCTTGTTTCATAGCTAGCTGCTCGTGTGGTAGACTAAAATTCTCGTAGAAGCAAGTGAAACTCTTGTGAAGGGACGCAAAATTCAGGAATCTCGAGAAGTCTTTCTTGTTGTGATTTGAGAACTTCATCTGGCTTTTAGTCACGGAGGAAATTCTCATGATGACAGAAAAATTCTCGTGGTAAGAGTAAAATTCCGGAATTGATGGAACCAGTACACGGCTGGTCCGGTCAGGAATTTCTGGCCGGCTGACTGGCCGAAAAAAAATTAATTTGATCGGCCGGTCAAGAAAAACAACATTTTTTTTCTCTGAAAAATCAGTATTTTGTCGAAAACGAATTTGCTGAGCTAAGTAAATGTCAGATTAAGAAAATTAGTTTAATTTTCTTTTTTGTTAACAGTCTTCGAGAGCAGGACTGATAATCTCTACTATGTGAATATTCCGTTCATTTTTCTTTCTTTTCTAATGTTTCTTGCACTATTACCGGTTCTATAGTACAAGGCCGGTGGTTATTTTTTGAATAACTCAAGACAAATAAAAGATAGAGACTTAAAGTTTTCATCATTCGCTAACCAAGATCTGAGAGTATATTTTCATAAGCAAAAACGAGTTTGGAAAAACTTTAAAGATCGATTTTTCAGGAAATCTGTGGAAAACCAGTTCGGTTCTCTGAAAGCTGACAGAAATTGATGGATATGTTTTCATACATATAGAGTCCGAAGTGTCCTCTAAACAACGGAATCTAAGGGCCATCTTGGAAATCCACGGTTCGGGAGCTATGGACGTTTTTCTAGAAGCCCTGGTACTCCTTTTTTGTTAGGCTTTTACACTTACACACTAGGAAAATATATTACCGACCAATCGACCGGTTGCCGGTCGGGTCAAGAAAATCTCGAGCGGTTACACCTATGCGTCATATAGCAACATCTGCGATTGTTCGCCTTATTATACGTAACATCGTCTCTTTTAAATGGACAGTTGGATATAAACGATGTTACTGATTTTTTCTTATGACATTTTGTATGGGAGTTATCACGGATAACACGCAAAAACATACTAGCACTGATATGGCTCTTGCAGCCGTTAGTGCAATAGTTGAAGGATTTCCTTTATTTGTATATGCTATAATACGGCGAACAGTCGCAGATGTTGCTATAGGACGTCGACAATAAAATTTTAGTCTTTGATTTTTTACTAATTTTAATCCAATTGGCACTGTTTTCCAACATTGATAGCGATACAATTAATGGTACTTTTTGATACACACAGATTCATTTCAGATAATTCTTGTTGTACCACAGAGTATGACTATTTTGCCGTCAAAAGATACATAACGATCCCTTCGGTATTATCAGATATTTTATTAAGAAGCATTCATTTGTCTAAACTATAAATACTATGACAACATCTGCAGTGTAAGTGGAGTGGGCTGATATAAGAATCATGAGATTTGTGTAAGTCACTAACGAAGAAAAAGCCCTTGCAAATCGCTTCAAAATTTTAGTGGAATGATCTGTAATTTCAGCGACAATATAATACAGTGAGAACTCACCTGATTCTGTCGACGATGATGTTTCTTCTCATTTTGTCGAGTTCGTCTGGATTTTCTCTCTTCTTCTTCCTCTTCTGATTCTTCATTACTCTCTTCATCTATATTCTCTGCGTTCTGCTGTTGTGTCTTGTAAGCTCGTAATACATTTTGTTTAACAGCTACATCGTGAGCAATACGTGTCATAGCAGATTTTTGATCATTTAGATTACGTTCAACATCGGCTTTTCGATGATCAATAACAATCTTTGAATTCTGTACTGAGTTTAGATCGTTCTGAGCAGTTGAATGTTTAGCATTCACTGAATCAAGCTGTTTCTGTACATCTCTCGTACGATTGTCCAACTTATTAATTTCTGCTTCTTTATTTCGTACTTCTCTCTCGGAATCCTTAAAAAGGTGTTCGGCCTTCTGTTTCAATTCATCTTGTTTGTCGATATTCTTATTCAAATCCTTAATTTTACTTTCGGCTGTTTTAGTTTTTCGTTTATTTTCTTCTAAAGAACCAGCAAGTATAGCTTTTGTTTGTTCATGTGCTTGTAAATTGGACTTTTTTCTACTAATATCGTCCTTTCGTTGATCTACATCATATTTCAATTGGTTGTTTTCTTTTTGTTTTTCTACTAAGAATTTATGTTTCTTATTCAAGTCCTTTTCCAATTTTCGTCGTTCAACTTCATTACGTTCCTCTTCGCGTTCTAAATTCTCGGTTTTGGTTTTCGTAGACTGTAACTCACTTTCAAATTTGCTTTTTTCTTTTGCTGCTGTATCCTGTAGATTTTTCTGTTCACGCAATTCCGCTTGCAGTTCAGTAATAGATTTACTAATCATGAGTAAGGACTTTTCGGCATTCAAGACTTTTCCTTTGACATTCTCTTCTTCCTTTTGCTTGGATGTTATTTGATTTTGTACGCCGGCAATTTGACTTCGTTTCTGTTGTATTTCACCTTTGAAACGCTCCTGTTCCTGCTGAACTTTTTGAATTTCGGCATTTTTTGAATTAAGTTCTTGTAGTTTTGCTTGACACTGTTGTTCATTACTTTTAGCTTCGGTATCGGCTTGCTTCCCTTTTTGACTTAGTTCCGCGTGTTTCTTCTTCAAACTGTCGGCATCTCTCTTAATAATGTTCATCTGTTGTACATGAGTTTTTAGATGTGTTTTCCTCTGCTGTACTTGCTGATCTTTAGTGGACACTTCTCCTTTAACTTGTTGATGTTGACTTCGAAGATCCGTATATCCTTTATCGGTGTTCGCTACGAGAGTTTTCTGTTCCTTTACTCTTTGTTTTGCCGATTCTGCAACTTGTTTCGCAGTCTGAGCTTCGTGTTGTCTCGTAGTTAAATTCGCTTTTTCAGTTTTCAACGTTTCCTGTGCTTTCGCTGTATTTTGTTCTGCTGCTGCGTAATCACGAGTACGTTTCTGATGTACCTGTTGACGTTGTGCTAATTCATTTTTATTCTGTGTCAATTGATCTTGGCATGTTTTAACAAGCATTTTTGCAGCAACCAAAACTGCTATTAGTAGAGGATTTGTTGCCATTGCTATAGCTAGAGTCAGTGCATTCTGTGCTTGTTCAAATAATATCTGAGCTAATTCTACATTTTGCTGAGATCGTTGTTCGGCTTCCAACGCTGATTGTCGTGCTAGTTGAGCCGCCTTTTCTTTCTGTTGGCATTTTACGAGTTCCTGTTCAGCTGTTTTCGTTTTCTGTTCCTGTTTTCTCAGTTCTGACTCAGCTTTTTTTTGACTTCTCTCGGCATCTCCTAAATGTTTTTCGTCCTCTTGAAGTTTCTGTTTATCTTGTTTCAGTTTTTCACCACAATTATTTCGTTCAGTTTCAACACGAGTTAGCTCACGTTTAGTCGAGTTCAGATCATTTTCAGACTGAGTGATTTGCTGTTCTAGCGTCTCTTTAGCCTGTTGTGATTTAGCATAGTCCTGTTGTTTTGTTTCCAATTGTTGATTAGTTTTAGTTTCTTGTTGCTTCAGCTGAATACTTTCCTGCTTTTTTATGTCTGTTTTTTGTCTACAAAATAAGACAAGAAGGCCACAGATGCGCATGTCTTTTCTCTCTCTTAATCGTCAAGCTGATGATGGTATAGGATTATTAACATCGATTAAAAGTGTCGAAAGTGATTTGTCCCCAAATCGGGGCATCGATCACATTTGGAAGTAAGATTAAAAGTGGGAGGGATGATGTATGTTTCGGAAGTTTGTGTGAAAAAATCTTCGATTCGGCACAACTGTAAAGCTGAGCCCATTACTGTATCGACTTTTGACCTCATTTGTGGTGACGTGTTTTAGTAGCAATGAGAAAGCTCACAAACACAATTTTGTATAGGTTTTGTCTCAAAATGAAGAAACGGTAATAGTTTGAAAGTTGTGTTGATAATCCTCGGTTTTGTTTTACTGAAAAAACTGTACTTCAAAAATGTAATCACTGGTTCACATCTCGAAAGGACTAAAGAAGGTTAAGTCACAAGAAGGTGCTCATAAAATTAAAGATTGTCGTTTCCTCTTAGTGCAAGCCAAAATTTATTTCGTGTTTTTGTTCTCCGAAAACCTTTTTTCTCACTCCCTCTTAATCAGCCTTTAGTCGACTCAAAAAAGGCTAAAGTGCAAGGTCAGGGTTAAAACTGCGCAAGGTATAACACTTCCGAGTTCTTCTTGAACACTTATTTCGCTTGATTGAAGCCGTTCTGCGGCTTAAAAAAAGCGAACTGAATCAACTTACTTCCACTGTTCTTTTGCTTCATATAATTTTCTTGCCTGCTGTTGATATTGATTCAACGTGTTAGATAGCTGTTGTAATTGTTGCTGCAACGGTTGCATACTGCGTTCTAACTGTTGAACTTCTTGATTTAAATTCCGTATTTCACCTGCAACTGCAGCTTGCCGTTGTTTTACGTCACGCAGTTCCTCTTGTAATTCCTGCTTGTATCGTTCATACTCTTCTTTATTATTTCGTTTCATTTCAATCACGTCTGTTATTTGTTGCATCAGTTTTTCGATTCTCTTTACTTCCTCATCGAGACGACCACAGTCGCGTTCAAGTTGTAAAATCTTTTGGGTTAGAGCTTCAAGTTTTTCTTGAATCTTCTTTAAATCACGTTCATTCTGTTGAATTTCTTCTTGAATATCTTCCAGTTCGTCTTCAATATGTTGAATTTCATTCTCGATCTGTTTAATACGTTGTTGTGTCTGCTGTACTTCCTGTTCAAGCTGCTGAATTTGCCGTTGGATTTCATTTATCTTCTGATCTAATTCCTGTTTTTCAAGTATAAATACTTCTTTCTGTTCTTCTAACTGAGTTTTTTCATCTGTAAATTTCTGTAGTTGTTCTTTCAATTCTTCCAGCTTTTCCAATGCTTGTTCAAGACGATTTTCATTTGTCTCAAGCAGTTCCTGCTGTTTGTTGAGTTCATCATCGAGAACTTGACGTTGCTTCTGAAGTTCATCTAATTCATGATCTAATTTCGCGAGCTCCACTTTTTCACGTTGTACTAATTCCTGTAATTCTTTTAAACGAGCTGAATTACGTTTTTCATCTTCTTCAAGCGTTTTCTTTTCAACTTCAAAACGTTTCAATTCTTCTGCCACACGAACCTTTTGATCTTCTAATTCTTTTATACTCTTATCAATCTCTTCAACTTCTTGTTGTTGCTGTTGATCCTGCTGCTGCTGCTGTTGTTCCTTATCAATTTCATTCTCAACAGAATTACTTGAAGTCGTTCGTCGTGCCATAATAGAAATGATTCTTATGTGAGATCTAATCAAAAACATTCTTACTCTTTTCTGATAAGGTTTAAGGGGAAAAAAGAAAACGCAATAATATTCGTGTCTCTGTGACATTTTTCTCCTCCGTATAATTTCTCTAAAC
>CAJNOQ010008443.1:0-11195 GCA_905250885.1 Didymodactylos carnosus | reverse complement strand
GCATGAGACAAGAAAGTCAAGCACATACCTCAAGCGTTTTGCATGAGTAAGAAATTCATGTGCAGGGAGACAAATCTTGAGGTATGTGCTTGCTCATGTGCTTGAGAAAAAAAGCTTCACTAGGGTATCTATATGAACCAGTTTTTATAGCAAAACTTACTTTTGTTAGATTTTGATTAAGAAAATAAATGCATACACCAGTTTTTATGGGCGAAAAATTGTCCATGCAGCGCTAAAATGACAGGATAGAGGCTGAACTTTGGACTTGAAGTGGGGATTTTCGCTGTGGATCTGTTTTCTTAGATCTTTGCTAGTTGTTTGTGTGTAGAAGAGTAAAAAATGGTCGCTGTATTATTACTTATTGAAATAATCTGCTCAGGTGGTTCCTAGACGAAAGGAGTATTCTCTTGATATCCGCTCAGTTGGTATAAAACATTATTTAAATGGCGATTCTTATACTGAAATCAGTCGAAAGACACTTGTACCAAGACCTTCGGTATAATATATAGTCGAAAAGTTAAAAAAAACGAAATGTATCCGAAATGTGTATGGATAAGGGAGACAACAGAAAACGGCAGAAGTTGTTGATCGAATTATTCATCGAAAAGTAAAAGTCGGTCTTCGCAAGTCAGTATTATCCGTGAAGATAGAAGTCGAGACAGAGCTAAGGCTAGTGTTCAGTGATAATACAACTCAAAACAGGGTCCATGAAATCGGTTTATATCGTTGTGCTGCTCACGAAAAACATTCGTAAAGTCAATCGTAGCAAACGTCCAGGTTACGATTATGGTTTGTAATCTATTGAAAAGAGCGTGGACAGTTAAGAGTATCAGTTTATGATAAACTGGTTAGTTTTTGTTATTGAGCTAGTATATGTATCAGAAAAAAGATCGTACATAAATACAACAGTTATGACTAGAGTAGTAGAACATGTAACTAATTGATTTTTTTGAATGAGATATATAATACGGTACTTGAGCAAGGAAAAACATACATTTTTTGCACATTTTGTAACGTTTATAAATGAAGCAGCAGGATTCTAGTGCACAGTAGGCAATCACGTGGACATTAGGTGAAAAAATGCAATTTTTTTCGAGATTCAAATAGTGGTAAATATACTTTGAATAACGGGCTATTTAATGGTAAAAAGTTTTTTATTCTATGTGCCGTAGTTAGTGAGGAAACACTTAATGAAAATTTGGTGTTGAAACTCAGCTCCTTAGAAAAGCGGTTCGGTGGCGCTCACAGGAACAAATTTTATGTTAAAAATTGTCTATAATCTCCAACTAGACCTGTCACTGTATGGATTTATAAAAAAAGTTATTTTTTTAATCATTTCTGTTAGGAGAAAAAGATTTTCTTTCTGCGCTTAGTCCTTCCCCAAACGGATAGTTTCAGTAAAATGAGCCTCCCCTCCACACCCCAACTCGAAAGTCGTTCAGACTTTCATCGAATGTTCTTCTACATGTCCTTCAACGGTCATGAATTCATAAACATGCATAAATGCACCTGGATCGTACAGCAGGTTTTTCAAAATACCTATGGTTTTCCAGGTATTTTCTATTTTTCTCGGCTCAGAAAAACTTTTATTTAAAATTAATGTAACATCTGGAAATAGCACCAAAACTCCATCGAATGATGTATAGTTTGAAACATTTTTCTATAGAAAAGTTTTCTGAATCGTATTTTACGTGGGTATTTGGTATTCGTTTTAGCAGCGAGACGAAAGTCTAGAAACACATGTTTTAAAGGTTTTCGAATATGCTCTTTCCAATGGTGAGATTTTCGACATCCAAAAGTATTTTTTATGGGTTTTCTAGAGATCCGATCTTCTCAAAACCAAGAAATAATTATTTTTGGATTTCGAAAATCTCTCCATTGGAAAGAGCATATTCGAAAACCTATAAAAAAACGTGTTTATAGAGTTTCGTACCACTTCTACAGCATATGTCCACGTGCTTAGTCAAAATTGCCCACTGTATGGTGGCCATTTTGTACAATGAGCGGGCATAAATTTCGCAGCGCTATATCCAATAAACTTTCCAAAAGATCATAATGGAACTAAGAGTCAATGACTAGGATAAATATTGAGCTTGTTTGCGCATGTGCTACGAATAATCAATTAATAACTAAGAAAATAAGTGAAAATGTTCAACCCACGTCAGAATATTTGATAGTGGATAATGTCAATGATCGGCGTCCATTACCGTGTATTGATGCTCTGGTATTTATCATTAATTCAAGATTAAGACTTCGACGAGGTGATGATGCAGTAACCGAAGAATTAAACGACGATCGCCTATTTTTGTTTCGTAATATTAAGGACTGCTTCGGTGCTAAAATAAGAAGCGAATGATGAATGCAAAACTCCATGTTATGAAAAAATGTGAATGGGTACCTTCTTCGTCGTTTTCATTGTCTACTTCTTTGTAAAATTTTAAACATTTCATTACGATTTTGATTATAACAAGCAAAAGAATAAGAATAACAACAATTACACCAATTCCAAAATAAATGCTATTAAACGATTCATCTTTTGTTTCTAAAATAAAGAACGAAAATGTATTCGTAAAGCACAGAATGACACCAATAAGACTTTTTAGGTTTCTTCTGACTTTACGCACATGTATAAGAACCACAGTTTTTGAATTAGACATACAACTTACTTTTCAGATATGGTAACAACAAACGATTTGTCTGAAGATTATAATCATAAACGTAAACAAAAGTCAAACAAACAACTTATTACGATATAGGCTGTATAATAAAATTAGAAAGAATTAGAATTACTGCTCTCAGATATGGTAGAAAAATTTCCGTTTTTCGTAAAGCGCACTCTTTTTTGTTACGAGATAGCGAATAATTTTCTAGGAGTGAGGAAATAAGTCTTTTTCCAATCTTATGAAAGGTTTTCAAAACTAATGTAGTTTGACATAATAACAGTGTCAAAAAGAAGAGCCATATTTAGTCTTTAATAGAAGCTTTATTCCTTCAGAATGCAAGTGGAAAAACTCCATTATAGTATTCTGAACTAAAGCTGTCGAAAAACACAAAATCAATTTTGTACGAAATAAATATTATGCAGTCAGCTGCAAAACTAAATACACTACTCTGTGTCTGTATTCTGTACAAGGACTGAGGTTGTGCAATCAGGTCGATGTTTGTAATATTAGTTTTGTGTTAAATAATATTTAAATAATAAATATTATTTTAATAAATAATATTTAAATAATAAATATTATTTTAATAAATAATATTTAAATAATAAATATTATTTTAATAAATAGTATTTAATCCTTTTGCGTTCAGTATGATAGTAAATCCAAGTCAACTTTCTTGCTTCTTCCGTGCCGCATAAGCGGCGTAAGTATGCGATAAGTATGCGTAACGCGATCGTGGTTTTGTTGCGATCCAAGTATGTTCGCGCTGAATTCGCGATTGCCATGCTGCAATCACGATTTATTCGCTATTTTTGTGCTGTTGTCTAACAGAAGTCGCGGATGTCACGTCGCAATCATGCCTTTCTCGCGAATTAGCATCGCGATCGCGCATAAATCGCTATTTTCGCTTCGCGACTATACTACATTCTCGCATTATTCGGTTTTCGTTCCATAAGGTGTTTGATTTCAGTCAGTTAGCAGAACTTCGCTTCTTGCTCATACGACTCATATTTTGGTTCCGTGTTCGTGAGTGAATATCAGTCTTTTCAATAATGGCTTAGGCTATAAGTTTTTACTTAACCCAGAAGAATAAAACCTTAATAGCCTAAGCCATTATTGAAAAGACTGATATTCATTCACGAACACGGAACCAAAATATGAGTCGTATGAGCAGGAAGCGAAGTTCTGCTAACTAACTGGAATCAAACGGAGCATAGAGTTTCTAACGTCATCTTTATGTATCATATTTTATTCGATTTTTTCTTTGAGAACAGTGTATTTAAGTCAGTACACAGCAATTTATAGATATTATGTCAATTTCTCACAAGAGGTATGAAAGTGACGAAAGAAGGATGAAACCGATTACTTATAAGAAGTTAAATTTGTTTATTTTTTTTGTGGGATAGACTATATTCTGAGTAGTATCATACTTTTACATCGAAAGAAGCCTATCTATACATTAGATGTACTATTGATATAATAAAGAGAACTTTACACTATGAGTTCACATCGATAGATTTTTGTATTAACTATTAAAACTATTGGAACACTGTTAAACAACTTCATCTAATACAGGGTTCTACTTTAAACACAGACGTATTATTCATAGCATTGAAGTGATTAGGGATTCCATTTTTGTTACGAAAAAAATTTTGATCTGACTTCTTAGATCCTTTACACTTGATACTGCAAAAAACCTATTCATAGTCTTGAGAAGAATTTTAATCTGTCAGCTCTGTTCGTCCAGATCCTTCTTTTTCATCTAAGACATCATTTGCCTGTAAAATATTTACCGTGTTCAATGACGATGGCAGCAAACATCTTACGTGAAAAATTCATAATCACTTTGCAAGATTTTGTCTGACCGTTTTTTTATTGTCTACTATTAACCACATCTGTGTCGTAATAAACGGTTTCTTTTTAATACATCAACGAATAGACCAATTCTAACGTTATATAATAGATTGTCTAGAGAAAATGCATATTTTTCACTTCATGTATTCTCTAGAAAAAAATAATTGAGTTTTTGAGCTATCTTGTTGAGTGAAGTTAACTGACTATTTTACAAATAAAGGACATATTAATAACTACCACAGCTCTTTGTACAGGTTCTGCTCGTCGAACAATCAAGACAATATTTAAATTTTAATATTATTAGAAAAGCAAGAGAATAGATGATGAAAGATTTAGTGAAAACAATGTATTTATCGATTACATTTCGCAATTACATTACTCAATTACACATCGCTGGGCCGTACAGGAATCATCAGCTTGAAGACTAAAAACTCAGTATAGGACAATGTCTATTCTATGAAACCATGTATATAAAAGTCCTTCAGTTAAAACTCTTCTTAACTGCCGATGTTCTTTGTGACCTATTTTGATAATCTATTATTTATTGCTTTTGTCAGGCGTGGCGTCTGCGAATTTGCCTTACGTCGTAACAATTAGTTAACTGATTGATATCTACTTTTCATTCAACCCTGACAACAACTGTTCGTTCGTTCTATTATTGGTTGAATAATCTTGAACTTTTTTCCACTTCGTTCTCGAACACAAATTCTAATCATCTGTCCTGATCTGATCGTGATTAGAATTTTTCATTGTTTTTTTATAAAATAATCAGAGGTGCAGAATCTATCCGTAAGCTGAAAATTTTTCACAAACGGTAAAAGCTTTGGAAAACTTCCACATTTGAAACTTAGAAAAGGCTTTTATCGGTTTATTTCTTATCTTTTTTCACGTAATCGTATTTTTTTCTAAAACCTTTATTGTTCTAATGCAAGTATTTCTTTATCTATTACTGAAAAACACATACACTTAAAAGACTTAAAACTATAAATGCACTGTTCATCATTCCTCTTACTCACGACTGATTTTTTCCAGGTATTCTTGTTAGTTTCTCCTGCCGTAAACGGTGAATTATATGGCGAATATGCAGATAAAATGACAGTGTATAGAGAGCTCTATATCAAGGAATAAGTTTTTCTCTAAATCAGTCCAAAAGAGGTTTCAAGACATTTCCACGGTGGAAATTTCTTAAATCTTCCTATGTGGAAATATTCCACACTTTTTCCGTTGGGAAATTCTTTTTACAGTTTTCAAAACTTCCCCGGATACGCTCGCACAGATAGATTCTGCACCTCTGAAAATAATTCTCTCATACAAGATGCACAGTCCTGCGCAGCTCCACAATGTAGAATAATATGAGAAAGGACGGGAGCCAAGGCATAGTGGAATCGGCCTCCTCGAGATTTTAACGTTGAATGATAGCCCTATCACTTCTGTAAAGTTTCTATTACTTTTTAGTTGAAAGAAGTCCATTAGAACTATTAGAAACAATAGTCTGAACAACATTTCTTCATGACAGTAATGCATCGAGTCTAAAAAATCTTGAAAGAAGTTATCACACTCTTATTTTCATTTTTTTGCAATCAACGAGGCTTCGAACATAAATAGTACTTGATGCATTCGAAAAGTTCTACAAAACTGCGTTGGCGAAAACACCAAAACGGCTTGCAGATATAGCGAAAGTTTTCTAACATAAGAAAAACTAGCGAAAACAGCAGTATTTTGCCATTTTCACCATCAAAAAGTATTTTTTCACTAAAGCAAAACGTCCTTTGTATGCTTCAACAAACTTATGTATTGTTGTTCAAATGTTTTGTGTCTCGATTTTTCGATTTTTTTATCACGGAAGAGGACAGGAAAAACGCTAGTACCAGAAATGGCAACAGTCTAAAAAGCTTGCGACCCACCTGGGTCCATTGATTTTTTTAATTGTATGGAGAATGGTTCAAAAGTCTAAAAATCCTAATTGCCCCTCTAAGCAACAATATTACTGTTTTTTAATCTTGTTTTTGCTGCGGTTTTATAGTTTCACTTTTTAAGCACATCTCATAAGCACACATTTTCGATGAACACCTAAAAGAAAGAGTAAGAACACCCCAAAAAAGTGTGCTAAGTTCACCTCCAGATTGTTCTAAGCCTACTGGTACCATTTTCAACTCAAAAAAAATATTTTTAAGGATTTTTGGAAAAATTCACCCTTTCAGATATTACATAAGTACAATTACACGCCTTTTCTTGAACTTCACAGACATATTATATATCATACGAAAATCCGTGAACACTCGTTAGAATCATAAAAAACTCTATATTCAAGGTAATAGTATCAATACTAAATACGACTAAAGTATGTTCCTTTTTCTTTCTCAACCATTCGAATACGTAACAAATCAGTACATATTTCTACCATACAGTTCTAAATGATAAGAGATAAAGCTTGAATAAATTGATTAAGCTTATATTCAAGTATTACTAGATTCAGAAATCCTGATAGCATATTTTTCTGAGACAACAATACTTACTTTATATGGGTTAAAGTGAGAGACAGGAAAAGATTTTGCTTCATCGGTTGTAAGGCAGACTTCACAAAAGGATTTGTATCTCTTATGGGTCTTGAGTCTGGCAAATTACAAAGAAAAGCACATAGACCAATAAAGAGTTAAAGTATAGAACAGAAAAAGAGACTGTTTTAGTTGCACTATGTCTGATCGACTAAGGCCTAAAAAGAGTAAAACAAATGATATCAATATTGACTAAAAGAAAACTAGCATATGTGAACAAAACAAAATGTGTAATCAAAATAGTCTGACATAAATGCAAAAAACAACCATCGTACTACATCTATCCCAGTGAGTTAACTGAGCACTCAATAGAACAACGTAAAAAAATAAATATCGGAGAAAAAACATGGTGTTAAAACAAATACGCGTGAAGTACCTTTTGAAGCACTTTATCTTGAGAGATCAAAAAAAAGAGGTAGTGTGAATGAACATTGTGTGAATGAATCCAGCACTAATGTGACTTTCTGAATGACTGTTATGAACAGTCATGAACCATGATTGAGGTATTTCACCAGCTCTCTAAATAAATGGGTAGTTTTCAAAGTCCGAACGCTTTGCTCGCCCTGACTAAGATGGTTTAGAAGTTGAATTGAAAACCCTTTGGGATTTAGCAGCAATAATGAAAAACCCTTTTGGTTTTTTAAAATAGTAAAAGGATTTATAAATCAATCCTTTGGGTTTAGTAACGGAAATAGAATATCTTCAGGGTTTTGTAACATTCACAAAAAACCCTTTATTTTCTTAAAACACTTTTTCAAAAAGTATTTTAAAAAATCAAACCGGTTTAATAACGATACAAAACTCTCAAATGGTTTCTCAAACGTGCTACTATACACTTTTGGGTTTAGAAACAGGAATAAAAAGCCGTTTGGGCTATTTAAACTGCTTATCTTTTTTAGAGAGTAGGCTCAGAACAATCTGGAGGTGAACTTAGCACACATTTTTGGGGTGTTCTTACTCTTTCTTTTGGGTGTTCATCGAAAATATATGCTTAAAAAGCGAAACGATAAAACCTTTTTTGGGTATTCGTTAAGGCGTTGCTATAATCAGCTCGACAAGCTCTTTCGATTGGCTAACTCAGATTTTAATTTGGGGTGTTTGTGGCTGTTCGCGTCTTTTAGTGATACCCCTACTTTTCTGTTATATAGTGAGTATGAAATTCAAATGAATATTCATAAATAGCACTTAATAGAAGAAAAAATTAAACATGCATTTGATATAACAGGAAGAATCACTCGTTCAATTTCACAACGATACCCCTTGTTACACTCAAGAGAAAATACCTCTTCTCCTTTCTACCGAACAATAGTTCTAAAGAACCATATGTGCAGTTAGTACCGTTAAGAAAATGGTCCCAGTCTTCATAAAATGTACGCGCTCAGAATTTTCTTTCGGCTGCTTGACACCCGTTCCAGCTGATAGCTCAAGTTATTATGTGAAACGGGATAAAAAGGGAATATTTTTCCGCTTGTGTTCTGACAGAATAAAGCTTATATCAAAAAAGAAAAAATACATAAGATTATCTAAACTTATCAAATTGACAAGAAAAGTAAATTCATTTTCTAAAAATGTTGCCATTTCGTAAGTAAAAATATATGTGACAGACTCCGACTGCACTTCCGGGGTTAATAACTTAACTTGACGTTTGTTAACACAAGTTTTTGGTCCCAGAGTAAAAACAAGATAACGTTCTATTTTTGATTGAAATTCTATTTACATCATAAAAAAATATTTTAACATTCACTAAACATGGTAGGTATGATTAATCATTCATATACGTTATTTGCACTAGAGAGTGATAAATGAAAATAAATTAATATCCTTGTTACAAAATATGACTAGAAAATATAAAAAGCCGTTTTTTCTAAAATAATTAAATAAAGAAAGCAACAATTTAATGAATTTATGGTCATTTTTCTCGCAAGAGTATTCATTATTTTTGCCACTTTTTATATCGTTGTGACGTATCTAATATTTCGAAAATTATAATTCAAAACCAAACCTTCATCAAAATTAAACTAAATCTTTTTAAACAAGCGAAAACTCTAGTCTTTCTACATATAACTCTGAAATAAAGTACTGCGAAATAGGCATAAATCCCGTCCAATGGGACAAACAGGAGTGCCTCGAGAAAAAAAATTCAGAACGGAACAAATAGATAAAAACCTGTTCTAATCTGAAAAAACAGTCCTTTTTTTCATACTTCAACAATGTCGAACAATTACGACGTTTCCATCCCTCTGATACCCACTTTACTTTTAAAATAGCTTTAAAATTTGAAGAATAGAAAGTTTTGGGCACGGAACAATGAAAAAAATTGTCTTGTGGAAGTCTCCTCTGATAGTAAATGATTTATTGCCTTAGAGAGAGATAATGAGCTATAATGATCAGACGTGTCGCATTAATCCACTCTGTTAAATCTAATGAGTTTAACAATAATCTATTACTGAATTTGAGTTTTAAATCGTCATTTTATCCAATCTATTTAACCCAATAAATTCGTAAATTCAGTAGTGTAAGCACGCTGATCACTGATAGCCTTGAGGGCGACAAAATACTGCTGAACACAAAGTAACAACATTGTACAATAACGTGAAAAGAAGTGCGGTTGGATCAAGAGCTGCAACAACAATAAAAGAATCTCCAGTTGCCTCGTTAGTCGTTGAAGAGATTACAGCAATATTCAGAAACATTTACATTAAATGTATCGGATGTTAAAAGTTTTAATGTACTATTGACAAAATTTCGAACACAAAATTTAAACATCCGAATCAAATTTGTGTTTTTATTCCATGAGCCGCTCAGAAAATATTAGATACCGACAGAATAGTATTCGTCAAATCAATAGATAGAGAAATCTCGGTACAAGATATTGAAAAAAAATTAAAATGAGATAGTTATGCAATCGAAGAAGTAGAACGTCTACCAAATAAACGGTGAAAGAATAACATGTAAAGACGCTGATAATGGAAATACATTGCAAATTGTTCAGTTTACAAATTGAACACCTAAATGTCGTAGCCCAAAGCGAAAAGCAGGGGATCGAAATGTTATTCTGTTTTCAAATAAAAAATGAACATTTTAAAACCTGAACAATGTTAAAAAAGGAATTATATGTCAATAGAGAATGTTAATGTAGAAATAAAATCTCGCACTAAGTTTTCACAATTGTAGGAAATACTGAAATACGGGAGTTACAATCCATGTATAAAACAAGTAAATAAAAAGAAAAAAATAGAGAAACACATTATTTATCACTTTCTCTTTTTAAAAAAAATTTCTCTATTCTCCTTTTTTGGATATGATAATTTTACATTTGTTGCTGCTATTTCTGTATGGAATACTGAATAGTGAATCCGATCCTTTAGAAACAGCGAAGAAGAGTAAGTGAGAAGAAGAGCTTTCTCTAAACATCTTCTTTAGACATCCCAACTTTCGATCCAAATTTTTATTTGATTTATTTATGAAAATACTGGTGAATTGCAGCATGTTTTGAACTAAAAATACTAAACAACTATTATGCAGGTTAAAAGATTCTTTACGCAATGAAACTTCATAGATGCAAAAAATCAGATGAGATTTCAATATCTACTCGATACGTTTATCTTTTAGCAATAAACAGTTGAACAATATGGTTAGTATAAAACAAGCGAGCATTTACGTCGGGATATTATGTGGTTTTATTGTGTTAGCGGTTGTACTCGGATTAATCCCTATTTACAAACGTTCAACTACTAACACAATTATTGAAACAGTTCAAAACACCACATCCATAGCTAATACCACATTATCATCTGACATCGCCACTGGAAATTCAGTAATCCTGACATCATTAACGTCATCCACGATCACAGCAGTAATGACAAATTCGACTATTTCTGTCTTCTCAACTATGACCACACGCAACATTATATTGCAAAGCAATTCTACTTCAACAGATTTGACAAATATCCAGATAACACCGGTAGAACCTTCGACGACAACAAGTAACAAAGTTATAACAACAGTCACAGCGACCACTGCAACACCCGGTTAGTCTTTTAACCTATTGAATACCTTAAGTTTGCACTTATCCAAAGGATCTAAGATCAATCAGCACTTGAGCACTTTGAAAATAAACTAAGTA
>CAJNOQ010008442.1:0-11195 GCA_905250885.1 Didymodactylos carnosus | reverse complement strand
TTGATTTTTCTGACTATCTTTATGCATAAACGTCTAAGTAGATCCCATTCCATTCTGAAATGAGGACAGATTTATTGAGAAATGGTAACTACCTATGGCCGGCAGACTGATAGTTCACAACGCTAAAATCTTAAATCGATAAGTTCCTTTTCTTCCTTTCATGTCAGAATTGATGCCTTCTTATTTGAGGCATTTGCCTTACACACACTGAAGGACAGGCAACACTGAGTTCGTAATTCAACGAACATTGAACAACGAACATTGGACAGAACAGAAAAAATATTATCATCAGCGGCCATTTTTGGATGCTACTATTAGATGCTAACTTCTTACAACGCTTTTCAGTGTTGAAATAGTAATTACTGAGCACTAAAAACCACTTCTTTTAAAGTTAGATAAAGATAGTGCATAGAGGAATCGTTTCACCACTGTAGCTCTTCTCAGAAACGACTGATTGTCCGCTATGCTGGATTGTACCTCCAAGTTAGGGGTCTTCTTTATATGTAGTGTAATCTACATAAAAACTTACTAAGGTGACAGCAAGCAGCTGCTGCTACTTCGTATATGTGTCAACACGAGACTATTGACACTTTTTGTTACTATGGGTTACTGCAGAATCAAAAAGTGTCAACAAGGAACAGTTGATGATTGCTATGATCTTGCGTGTTGAGGCTGAATTTTGTTGAAAACGTCTTTCTTGTTGAACAGTAAAGCATCAGTGACATTATCTATATTGCCGTATGGTTGTGCTACAGAAGATGGAAGGGTTCAAGGTATTATATGACCGTGGAAAGTGGCTGTAGTAAAACGGCGGCGTTTCCATGCTCGATGCGACAAATATTAGTTTGTTGATTCAAGCGGTTTACGTTATCCGCAGGCAAGGATTTTAAGAGGGGATTGTAAGGATTTTATATCCATCCATTAAATGAGTAAAGATTAACCAGTGTCATAGTAACAGTATAAGGGCGAGTAAATATTGGTACCATTTTTTGGGGGATCGTGAAAGAAACAAGAAGCAGTTATAGGCAAAGCATGCGAGTTCAAGCTACATTTAAAAACACAGAAAGTTGTTTTGATTGGAATTCATTTTCTCAATGAAGTCGCGAGTTTCTTGGTCACTATCATTCTTTTGGATATTCCATCTCAAAGTATCAATAGCTTTCTATTGACACTTTTTGATTCTGTAGTAACCCATAGTAACCAAAAGTCTCAATAACTCCTTGCAGACACTTTTCACTCAAAGTGACAATAGTTTCAGAACCTTAGAGCCACTTATGTAAGGTCACAACAGCGTCATATATGGACGTCGGATATATACGAAAACAAGGGGGAGGGAGGGTGCACGGTAAAACGTTTCTTCCGATGGTCTTACATCTTACTTAGCTGAACTGCAAGAAGAGTGATATGTGATGGCAATCAATTGACATTTAAGTTTTTAACAGGCGCTCCGAGTGCCATAGAGAAAAGTAATCGCCCAATCAAAAAGTAGATTTTGCCTTACGTGTGCTCATCGTGTAGTTAATTTTGAAAAATTGAATTTAAAGTTTTTATGTAAAATCTCTCTCACTAAGCCAGATTGACTTGTTCCAAAAGTTGTTTTCTGCCAGTTTGTAGAGCAAACAATTATCTACAAAATTAATCGCTTTTTGTTATTTTATCCGGAACCTTGCGTCCAAAAAGAGTTACAATGATTGCCATCAAACATTTTTCCACATTTTCTGTTGAAATGGTTATTTTCTACATAAAAGGCATAAAAGTAACCTGAGGTAAGTATCGGTGACATCAATGAACTTGTTACAAATGTTGTAAACAGTTGTATTCACAAGTTCGATTCTGCTTTATTTTTTCTTTGTCGATGAACGTTATAATAAATACCTCTTAGGTTCAACGCCTAGTGTGTCACCGTTTCGATGATGCTGGTCATTCGGGTTGGATAAGATCTCGTATAAGATTTCTGAGTATTTTCTTTTGACTCATCTCATCATTTGATTGTTCGTCATGAAATTCTTCTTCGTCACAGATGTCAAATTTCCCGTACTTTTCCTGATTCGATCTGAGGCGTGAAAAATACTACCGAATTGGACCTGCTATGAGAAACTCATCGCTGAAAAATACAAACTGACCCGGTTACTAAATCGGTGCCTGACTCCATGAGTAACGCAACAGTCTCTGGTTTCACTGCTCTACATGAGAAAGAAATGTGTAACTACTGCGAAAAATGAGTAGTTCATAACTTAAACGAAGATGTATTATAATAAAGAAAGAAAAGAACACATTATGTTGATAAGTGTACATCTCATTATACAAAGAATAAACATTAACCGATTTATGAACCGTAACAACTTCATTCACGCCACCGATACTTGCTTCAGGTTACTTTTATGCCTTTTATGTAGAAAATAACCATTTCAACAAAAAATATTGGAAAAAATGTTTGGTGGCAGTCATTGTAACTCATTTTTGGACGTAAGTTTCAAGGTAAAACAGAACAAAAAGCGATTAATTTTGTAGATAATTGTTTGCTCTACAAACTGGCAGTAAACAACTTTTGAAACAAGTCAATCTGGCTTAGTGAGAGAGATTTTACATAAAAACTTTAAATTCAAATTTTCTAGCAGTCAATGATGGATCTAGTCAGTCATGCGCCATGCCATTACGGGCTGTCTCTTAAATGTTTTCTTAAATAATCGGTATTCGGAAATTAGTATCTTAATCAGGGAAAATACGTATCATTACTGTAATGGTAGGGGTACACGAGTCAGTCTTTAGTTAAATTGATTATTTTTTTTCACTACTACTTCTACTTTACATAAATCATAGTCTGGATTTTTTGCTTGAGTCATAAACAGGAAGTAAAAAAAGTACGCTTAAAAGATTATGACTAGTCTGTAGAGTGTGTCATCGATGTGGATAAAAAAACTATCTTTTCGTTTTTCTTATTTGTTTCTTCACATCGATGGCTCTCAAAAAACAAAAATTATGTCGCAAGTTAAAAAGCATACGTTTACTCTTTTTCTCAAGAAAAGTTTTCATTTAAAGAGGGATATTTAAAAAATTTTTAAAACGAGCATTTAAATGGCCACAAAAATTCTGTACCGCGATAATACTTATCGACAAAATTTACAACAATAATAAATTTATATCGTGAATTAAAAAGGAAATGTTTACGTCTAAGCGTCAGCTCTTATTGTTTCGACAAACATTTATATTTAAACGAGAAAAAGAGACCATTTCAATGAAAAAACAAACTGGTTGTCAAAATATTCCTTCGTGGAAGAAAAAAGTAAAAATTTTTGCAAACATCAGACATATGGTGCTCCGCTTTCCTTACTAAAACACTTTGAAATTTCTTAGAATCCATCGGACTTCGAGACGTAATCAGAACGGTTTTATACCTAAGCAAAGTATGATAGTCCAAGCTCGAATAACCAAAAATAATATAAAACAGAATATAGGAGGATGCGCAAAAGAAAGAGTACCTCTGCGAAATCACGTCAATTTATGCCTCACGATCCTATTGCATAGTGAAGATAGCGTACCATGTTTTTGTTAAATCAATGAGTTTTACCACCATCTTACTCAGTTTTCTTCTCGAAAACACGATAAAGTTATGAACTATCAGTGTGTGATAACAAACATTAATCACTCCACGCCAAGTCTGAGGAAATAGATGCAGTAACCAGTCTTTTATATTATATAATATCAGATTGACGTTCACCTAATGGCGATACCTTTCATTCCTGACATTAAGCTGGTAGTTGTGAAACAAATGAGTTGGTTTGACAAAAGGAGAAAAATGAGCTTATTCTTATAAAAGAAAAAGCTAAAATAAGTTGGTTAAATGAAAGGAAATAGGATTATAATTGTCGTGGACATTTAACTTTTTACAAACGTTATGAATGAGATTTAATGAAGTTTATGATGAATTACAATGGTAATGCTATCTTTTTTCTATTCAGAGTAAGACGACTTTATCGCTATGAATCATCTTTATGTCTATGTGTCACAATGAGTAAATCGGTCTGATTCAACTTATTCACAATGACGTGATATTCTGACACGGTGTCAGTATGCAACGTTGATTATAATTTCCTCATTATTGCGCATTTTTCAGTCTTCAGTGCATCAGTTATTAAAGTTTTGGTGATTCTTCGAATTATGGTGAGCTATTTGCTCTAAAGGTAAATATAAAAACTACTGATAAGTTTTTTTACCGATACAAAACAAATCATGTGCATTTTTTCTTCTCTTTTTTACCAGAAAAAGAAGGTTACGCTGAAGAAAAGAAAAAAACGAATGCATGAGTGAGAATAATATAAAAATTCCCGTTTTTTTTTTAGTAGTATTTATATATTTTTTGTTTCACGTTTCTCTTTATAAACCTGCTGTTTTTTTCCTTTTTCATGCCCGCTTGAAATTCAAACATTTCACAAGTAACGAGTGCACCAGAAATAATGTCCCCCTCCATACTTTCTCCATATTTCGGTCAAGGTTGATCGCCAAGTCTGAGTCCTTTTTTAAAACGACTCCTCATTCAATTCTCTACACAAAACATATTGAACATTTTCTCTATACTATATAACAAAAAAATATAGAGGAAATACCGTGAAGCTTCGGTATCGATTGCTTTCAAACCCAGACGCAGCCAAAGAATATTTATTTTGAACATGGTGCTATGCATGAAAATGGAATGGTGCTATGCATCGAAATGTATTTTCTGGTGCTCCTGAATATCATCTTTCCTTTCTTGTCTCATAAGTTCGCTACAAACCGTTTTTTCTGCCATGCACGAAGATTTTCGTAAAAGTAGAAAAAAAAAGGGAAAATTTGATTTCTTTGCCTTGGCACATGAAGCGAATAGGGCTATTTTACTTTCTCTGTTCGGATATAATAGAAGAATTATTTTGCATTAAGGTAAACCAGACCCGATGTCATAATGTGTGTTTTTGGGTTTGAAAATAATCGATATTGAAGCTTTCTCGTATTTCCTCTACATTCTTTTATTCTTATAGTATATAAAGAAATGTTCAATATGTTTTGTGTAGTGAACTGAATCACTGAGACTTGGCGATCAGCCTTGACTGAGATGTGGAGCAAATACACGATGGGTATAATTTCTGAGGCACCCGTTAGTCAAAAATTTTCACTTAACTAATTTATTAAGAATATATTTATTTTCTAAAGGTTCTAAAAACTGGGTAAAACAGGTTCCTTTCTCATTACTATTTTCAGATCAATATAAAATGGATTTTGGATCAAAATACGTCTATGCATACAATTGCGTGAGTCATTTGATGAATGCTTTTTTATTTTGCTTTTATACTTCGGTCTGTGTTCAAATTTAGTCGAGTGAAGAAGATCTGTCTGATTCTGGTGACGAATCTAACGTATTAAATATTGCATCGACACAACCTTTTGCAGAAGCAGCACCATTATCTTTGACTCACGCTGTCGCTTCCGGAGGTGCAGGTGATATTGTGAAGGTGGAAGAGAAACATGACTCGTCTAATAAAAGTGACACCAGGCGAAAAACGAAACAAAAACGTCGCCTACGAAAAGCTGATACAAATGTACTAAGTGTTCAATTCAATCACTTATTGAAGCCAACTGAAAGTAAGTTGGATTCTCTCTTTGATTCATAACAGTTTGTCAAATGTGCGCGCTTTAGTGCATGCTGGCGATATAATTAGGTGTGAAGAATGCAGTGTAATTGCTTCTCATCTGAGTAAAATTAAACCGGCAACTGGAGAAACAGCAGAACCATTGTGGGAATGTGAGTTTTGCAGACACCACAACAGCACTGATATTGAACAAAGTGATTTACCTAAACAAGAAGATGTCACATATTTGGTTGAGCCGGCGCCTGTTGTTCACGGTGCCGATATGACGTAAGACACAGAATAACATCTTTTCTCATCTTACGTCAGACACTTTTTAGCGGTCTGGATAACTCAATTGTCATATTTGTTATTGATATTTCGGGTTCGATGAGCTCAACAACTTCGGTTAGTGGCACATTCCGAATGCCAAACGCCCATAAGCAACAACAACGTGCTGCGGAAAATTTTGGAGGCGAGCAGATGATTCGTGATCGTCACCAATCATATGTCACTCGTCTCCAGGGTGTACAGATGGCAGTTGACGCCAATTTAGATACGCTGATTAAAGAGCATCCGACAAGACGGGCGGCGCTGTTAACTTTTAATCATGAACTAACGTACTATGGTTAGTTTTACTGATGGGCGCGGTTCACAAATGGCGTTGAATAGAGATGACATAGGAGTAGGTTGGAGCGAAGTAGGATATCTCCGATCAATGTAACAAATGCTGTTAGTCATTAGGGAGAGACTTTCTATCATAAGTTTTAGATGACTGATTTATCAAAACATTCAATTTTTTACCTTCATGTCAATTTAGTAGAGAAAGAGTATAAGCTGATCAGGTGAAGGCTGCTTCAAATCAGCTGCTCTATTTCAACTCTCATGTTCATCTGGAAGCAGAAGTGTGAATAATTGCTATTTATCGACAGTACATCAAAATTTTACCTAGATTAGCTGAGCTCTTTAATCACTCGTACTTAACCTACAAAGCTTCTGATATCTTAACTTTTGGTATGCAACTTTCTTTTCTTTCGTTAGAAAAGACATCGAACAGTGAGTGACATTGAAAACTCGGTCATCAGAAGTGAATGCAGTAATTTTTAAAAAAGATCTTGAAATTGGACCTTATGTACGCGTGATAAACATGTCAGTTCAATAGAATAACATTTTCATGAAGTCAGAATGATATCGAGTACATTCATCGCAACAGAAAAGCAAAACAAAATTAAAAAATTCTAAAAACAAATATTTTGTCATGTACCTTGGAAAATATGATAATAGTGGGATCGTTCACTCGGAAAATATATGCCAAGACTGTGTGTTGATAGTTTGCTGCTGCAGCACTGGTCTTGTTAATCAATACCTCGGGTTCGATTCCAGGTCACGGCATGTTTTTTCCGAATGTTAGTTTATCGAAGTTTTATCACTAAAAATCTATGTTTCTTTAACTTTTAAGAGTGAGAACAGTATGATTCGCTCGGTTTACTGCAAGTCCTCGTCACGAGAGAGAAAGTTCCAGTCAGCAGATATCTCAGTTTCATCGAGACATCACATAATTTCTCATGAAAGACTTATTTCAGTCGAATAAAAGATCATTTGTTTACTTCAGGTGTGCTATAGAAAAATACCACGGTTCAGGCAAAGAGTTGTCTTTTGTCATAGTATTTTAGAAGGAAAATTACAAACTTTTTCTAGCTAATAATTTGAATTATTGAACTTTTATCACACCACCCTATCATCATAATGGCGAAAGATCCCGGGAGGAGGATACTCTTCGGGTACTAACGGCATCAAAGCGTGAACTTCGTCACAGACACTAAAAGTTTCGTTGAACGAGCCGAATTTTCGTCATATATAAATAACACTGTGCGACGCGGATAGAAACGATTCTGTTGTGTATCTACAACGTTATTTATTTGTGACGAAAATTTTCTACCGTTTATTTTTATGTTACGCTGTGGGACGCTAGTTCAGTAGAAATCGTTAAAAAAATCGGTATTTTCGTCACGTTAGGTGAATTTCGTCACGTCCACAAAAAACACGTGGGAACTGACGTCACCATGCTCTTTTCTGAAAAAAACGCACTTTCGTCACTCCTCCTATGATGAAGGTGCGCTGTGACGAAAGTACCTTTTACCGATAATTTTTCGTTTTTGACCGTGAAGGGTGTAAAATTGTGGAACCATAATTCCATTACTACGCTTCTAGCTCAAGATTACAATTTGATAGATAAGACAGAAGAGAAAAAAATGCTGATCATTCATAGTCAGAGCATGAAAAAGAGAGATATACGATAGGAATAAATAAACTGCTGATGATATTTGTGACCGTGCTCCTTCTTAACCAGGTAGAAAAATCAGCCATTTTATTTCTTAGGGGACGGAACACGAGAGCCTCTTGTAATCCGTGGTGATAAATTAGATTCAAAAGAAGATATAATTCTAGAAGCTGAAGAAGAATGTAAAAACGAATTAAAACCGATTCTGGAAACAAAACAACGACTCGTTGAGCGTGTTTACGATTTGGAAGAAGGCGGTCAAACAGCTCTTGGACCTGCTGTGGTGTTCGCGCTACACTTGGCATCAAAACGTCGTGGATCAAAAATTGTCATTTGTACAGATGGTTTGGCGAATCGTGGTATAGGAAATTTGGAGGCGGCAAATGACGAAAAATCAGAAGGAAATGTCAAAAAAGCAGCAATCGACCAGGGAAATGAGTTTTATGGAAGTATAACAGATGTAGCAAGGGATAAGGGTGTCTCTATATCAGTTGTCACGATGAAAGGTAAATATCCTGTAGAAAGTTGTATGAATGAAAGATACCGTGTGCTATATCTAGGTTCCTTTTCTTGAAGGCACTAGTTTTTCATGTACTCGGATTGTTTGAGCGGTATGTTGAACAGTTATTTTTGTTTTCAGTCTTTTAGAATGTTTCCTCGATTTTTCTATAAGCAGAAAGTTCTAGCGGACTGTTCCGAAAACTGATAACCCAAAGTCAGTTTATTTTAAAAATTTATCCACAAACTCGTAAAGTTTTGAAGATATGAGTCCATGTATGACAAACATAATCAGTGGTAAATTTTTCAATGCTTTCGTACCAGGTACTATACGATATAATGTATATTAGAGAGTTTGAGAACGTTTAACCTATGGAAAAATTGAAACGAAATCGAATATTCGGGTCCTCAGAACGACATATAATAATAAATTCATTTCACAGAGAGTGTGAGACATATTCAAAAGCATGTCTCGTTTTGCACAGAGTATTTCGAGCATATTGCAGTAGTATCGATTCGAAGTGGAACTTTCTTTCAAAGATGGGTGGCATAGTATCTGCAGCAAGGGGGAAAAAGAGTTTCTGGAATGGTATGGAATGGTCCATTCCAACCCATTTCGCTTTTCCCTCTTGATCTGCAATTAAGACAGAAAATGACATACATGACATTTAAATTATGTGCTTGAGAAACTGAAAGAGAACTACTAGATAAAGGGCGAGTTACCATTCATATGGTGTATGAATAAAGAACATTTGTCCATTTTTATTTAACAGGTACTACGTGTTTTATCCCGCTTATTGGTCAAATGGCTGATGGTAGTGGTGGTCAGGTAACAATTGTTGATCTGACGAATATTCGAGATGAGTTTGCGTCGATTCTCAAACAGCAAGTTATTGCATCAAACGTATCAGCGACACTCATCGTACATCGTGGTCTGTACATTCGAAATCCGGCAAACAGTGAAATAAAATTAAACAAAAGTGAACGTGATATAGGGAATGTAACGAAAGACACGGAAGTAACATTTGAGTTTGGCATACGAAATAAAAAAGGTAAAAAGATTAGATTCGAGCAGATCCAGGCAGACATTTTTGTTTTTGGAACCAGCTTGGGGCTAAATCCAGAAAAACGTTTTCTATTTACGTCTATATTTCCACTCCATACTCAAGGAACAGAATTTTAAGATTTCGAAAAATAAACACAAAACGTTCGATAAAATTTGTTTGCGCCAGTTGGATTTATCTGTTACTCTAAATGTTCATCTACTCTTCTACCCAGGAAAATATTAATCATTATGACTTTAATGGGAAATCCATCAACTTAACCAGATTAAATAGAGAGTATCTACTTCTACTTTTTATCCTAACCGGAAGAAGAAATATTCGACATCGTGCCGAACTATTTTTTAAAAAGAGGCAAAACACCAGAGTACTCTTCTCTGGTGTTTTGTCACGTCATACACTATGTTCACATGACAGCGTTAAGAGAGTGAATTACGACCGTGTGCTGTAATATAACATACCGTAAATGGCCATAGCTTGACGTAATTTGACGGTAATCCTGTGCTCTGTAACACTGCAGTCGTAAACAACCGTTTACGAGACCGTTTACGGCCATAATGGATCCGTATACGCTCGTTTACGGCAGCAGTATTACGGGGCATAGAAGTACAGTATCGTAAATCGGTTTTACGGCCGTGCTGAATCACATGGGTTCTTTCTCGTTTATAAAGGCTCTTTTGCCAACTCTTCCGTTTATTCTATTGTTGATACTTAGGTTTAGAAAATCCACTGTCCGTCTATGAAATAAAAGACACTTTGGATTTTATAAAATATAATTATTTTAAGAGATTTTAGATCTTTTTAACACTTGTTCACAGCAAAGAGTTGTGAGAGTCGATCATTGACTAAAAGGCACTTATTTCTTCTAGAATTAAAAGATAACTTTAACATTGATTTGGGCAAGTTAAATCAATTACCATTTCAATTGCAAGTGCTATATACAGCTGTCGATGGTTCAAAAGCGTTGCGAGTGTTGACACAATTGAAAGAGACAACAGAAAAACGTGAAGTAGCCGAACAAAATGCCTTTCGCTCGGTTATTGCAGAAAATCATATTCGATCAACAGCAAATGATATGATGGTTCTAAGTGAGGATGAAAACGACAACGATTATCGATCGAAAACAAAATATGCGTCAAATGTTGTACAAAAACAACGTATCCAATATATAAATAAACTCAATGCTGATGCACAAAATAATGATGATTTCAATACAGGGTATGTGGCTCAGTATTTCTGATAGGCTTTGAAATGCAATTGCTCTCAAGAATTTCTACTTTAGTAGAAATGAAAATTATCGTATAAAATCAAAAGTTTCCTTTTTACAGCTTACTGTATAACATTTTTTAAGGATATCAATGCGACTTTGTCCTTCTCGACAATGGTAGGATTGCAACAGTACCCTAAAAACAAAATATGATATTCTAGCCACTAGATAAGATTCAACTGATCGAAGAATAAACAAGCTTCTAGATAGTTGCATGAAACGTTGATACATCACATCTTAATAAATAGAAAAAATCGCGTTGAGTACATTGTAATGTCGGGAATTATTTATAGAAAATGCTCGGCGATTTTCAAAAAATCCATATATAAATTCCTTGAGGATTTTCTAGATTCTAGAAAATCGAATTTACAAGAAACCTGGAAATTCGATCTCGATTTTCCAGAATTCAGGAAATTCGAAGTCGGATTTCTATAAATAATTCCCAAGATTCTTGAAATTCGAAGTCGAATTTCCAGAATTCTGGAAAATCG
>CAJNOQ010008441.1:0-11195 GCA_905250885.1 Didymodactylos carnosus | reverse complement strand
GCAAATAGCATAAGTAGAGTAGGGTCTGAGGAACATTTTCATATATTTGGATGTTATTTTGAAGTGGGGGAAACGAGGGGAACTCGACTGCAGTGAGGTGGTCTTAGGTCGAACTGATATTATGATGAATCCGTATAGTGTTATGCATTGAAATCTCTATTGAAGTATATACGTTTTGTTATCAAAAGATAGGTGAGGACATGCTGATTCCGAATATGTGTTTCCAAATGTTTTAACATAGATGTAAGAATAAAAAATCACAGTTTCCAGCATTTGTGTCATGTTTTTCGATATTCGTCATATACTTTTCGTGTCCTTATTTCTCCTCGACGGAGACGACATCAAAATAGACATTTATACACCATTCGATAGAGAATTAAGAGGGCTACATTTTGCACTATTCATATTTGAAAAATGAGCAGATCGAATTTTTCGCCTAATTTCCGCTTGGATGCCCACTGTGTCTCTAAGGTTTTTCTCTAAAGCTGTAGCTGATGTTTTATTATGGCACCTTCGAGCTTCCAGAAACTGTGAAAACCAGTTTTCGGTAGGTTTTTGACCATGGCGAATCTAATGATGCAGTTCAAAAACTTTTGAAGTGGTTTTCTAAAAGGTTTTCAGAGATCGACATCTGTATTGTTTTGTATGGTGAGTCATCAACAAGCAACCTTTTTTATATAAGATAACAATGTGGTTTTCGGCAACTGAGACCAATGCTTAATTTAATGACCAGGAGAATAGAGACCGCCACTGGATCCGAACTTGGCATGCATTCAAATGCTTAATGCATTTTTTAACTATAGTTAGATTTCTTCGTACACAAATTTATTTTGAATGAATACTAATTTAATCACGACTCAAAAGAAAAACTTACAAAAGAGTTAGCTATTAGCTCTTTTGTCGAAATAAACAACATCAGAACTACTTGGGATACTACTTATATAAACCTATAACGAGCTTAGGCGACCTAAGGTACCCTACACGCTAAGGTCAGAGCTCAATAAACAGCGCCTCTGTTAGCTGTCCCAGCCTAACTTAGGCCAGTCTCGACCATTTTTCTGGCTACGTCACCCGTTACATCCAATCTTATAAGATCGAAAGTCTGCTTAAGAAAACTTTCCACAAAAGTGGGAATATCTCGATATCTAACTATGAATTTTTTTATCAAAAGTGTCAGAAAACGCTGAAAATCCTTTTAAAGCACTACAGAAAACTAAAATTCAACAAGTTGTTGAAAAAGTAAAGCGCAATAATACTGAGGGGAATATAGTTTTAACTGTTACAGAATATAAGAATTATTAATACATCTGGTAAATAGCAGAAATTTTTCAGAAAACTGTGGATTTCGAGAGTTTTGAAAACTTTTCTAATAAACATTTTTTGGTGCAGCAAATATGATGAATGTAGGCCATTTTATCATGTATTTATGTATAAACTATTATATGTTACATAAATAGAATTTGTTAACTTATCCTAGAACCAGAACTTGAAGTAAACCCCCATCCAAAATAGAAGATCACCTTATATTATAAGGTCATCCGCAGGTCAATGTTACATGAGAAAATAGAAGGCCTAGCTCAAACCAGAAGGCCAGTCAAAAAGTTGCGATTCAACGGGATATTTTAGAAAGCCATGACCTTTTATTCTGGGAGAGGGATTACTTAGCTGTTTTCACTAATGCTCGATAATATAACGACATTCTAATATGTATAGGAAAATAATGTAATGTAAACACAACGGAGTTGATCAGTTAAAAGTTTCTACGTTTTTTTATTTTCAAATTCACCGATAAATAACATATTAAATTATATCAAATTGTATGACGATCATCAATCCCAATTTGTCGACTTTAGATAGCAGATGTAGGGTGACTTTATTAGACGGACTAAAACTTACGTTGGTGCAACTTTCTCACAAGTCATTATTAGACGCAATTAGTTTATTTTTAATCTATTTGTTGTACACTCATTGTATACTTTATCTTTTGTTTTTGACTAGTTAATTATGAGACGTTGAGTTATAGAATTTGATGGTATTATCAAGGCTTGGTTCGAAGATAAATACGATTTCATGTTTAAGTAATTATTTCATGTATTAGTATTACAGATGTCAATCATTATTACCAGTGAGATGGTTTGTTTCAATTAACTAGAATAAATTTTGTTTGTTTAAAGTGCGTCTATTAAAATAAATTTTGACAATTTGTATCTAGAAAAGAAAAGTATTTTACATTTATTTTTTATCCTTTCATACAGTGATAAGTCGCGTTGTAAAGTGAACAAGTTTTGTTCGTTGGTTGTTTTCTATATCAATCATAAGAGGTTAGTTTTAACTTTGATTTATTTATGCCGAAAAATCATTTTTCTATCTATAATTAAATTTATATGATACTTATGAATGTTTTGTTTATAAGAGAGAAAAACAACGATTTTTCGGCAAACGTTCGATACTTTTTTAATTATTCTTAGGAAATTCAGCAAACTTTCGTCCATTAATAATTAATGATACTACGTGTCTTCCGTTTTGGTTGATACAAAAGATAAATTCGTTTCTTTTCTGAATTTTTTTTCTCTAGCTTTTTGAAAAAACTCTCTAGAATATATAAAGAACATGCGCTTTTTGCATGCTCTATCATGTGTATAGTGGGACAAAGTATTCTTATGGGCATATTTGTAGTTAACTGAAAAAAATTATTGAGAAAAAAAATACAAAAGTTTATGCGTTTGTCATTCGTCTTTAAGATCGAATAAAGGCCTTAATTTAATCACATCACATAAGAACGCGATGTTGGAAAGATTATAGTGAGATCAGTCGTTTTTTTAGTTTTAAAAGAACAACCAGGATGAAAGGTAAACGTTGATCTTACTATTCATTAAACTACTAGAAGCGCATACTGACATGATAGGTGATAGTAAAACATGAAAACACCCAGAGACATGCACAGACACCTACAGACAGTATAGAGACACCCACAAACAACCAAAAATAACTACACAGACATCCACTTCTACGGACACAGAAGCGACACAAAAATGGATGTCTGTGTGATTTTTGGTTGTCTGTGGGTGTCTCTATGCTGTCTGTGTACAATGGGCAATCACAGCGTATTTAGGTGAAAAAGCGAAAGTGAGATTTTTCGAGGTTTGAATAGCACATCATATACTTTGGCATACGCTCTATAACTTTGCCATTGCAAGTTTTTTTCTAGGTGTCATTTCTAGCGGGTAAATCGACGATGAAATTGTTTTAGGAAAACAGAGCAGTTAAGATAGAAAATCAATTTGCGACAAACAATAGACGATATTTATTAAAATTTGACATAGTCTAAAGGCATTTCGCTGTATCCATTCGTAAAAAAACTTTCTGTTTTGGCTTTTCCATGACCGAGAAAATTACGTTTCTTTTTTTGCTACGTGTTTTCCGAAAATGTGTACTCAGTGTAATCGATTTCCAATTTTTTCCGAAGCTTCAAATTCAACGAATTTTTTACCGAAGGTAGACCTACTAACGCTACTAACGATACATATATACTGATAGCGCAAACTAGCACAAACGCTCCTGGATCGAGTTACAGGTTTTCAAAAAAAAAACCCGGTTTTTGAAATAAATTAAGTTTTTCTAGGTTCATTAACATTTAAATTAAAAAATAACGACATATTTGGAATCAGCGCAAAAACTGCGTCGAATGGTGTATAATTCAGCCGTGTTTGTAGGGAAACTTTTGAATTTAGTTGATTCCTTTGTTTCTTGCATGTGCGTATAGGGATTTTGACTGAAATTATAAAATTTTAAATTATCAACAGATGAAATCGTCTAAATACTATTTCTATAGGTTATCGATGATTCTCTATCCAATAAACAATTGTTTTTGAGTTTTTTAAAGATTTTCTATGTGGTTTTCTAGAGGCCGGATCTCTGGAAAACCATTTAGAAAACTTTTTTAGAATTCGAAAAACATTCCACTAGATAGAGAATCATCGATAACCTGTAAAAAACGCGCTTTTAAGTTCTCTTCTAGCTTGAAGGCCAAAAGACCATGTGCCTAGTGAAAATTGCCCACTGGCTGTGTAGTTGTCAGTGGCTATCTGTGAATGTCTGTGTGCTGTCTGCGGGTTTCTTCATGTTTTACTATTGGCCCTGACATGATGATTGAAAGTAGGACTCATCAATATGCTTTGATCTATTTTCAGACATGACTACTAATCAGATAATTATCTTATTGGTTACATTTTTGTGTTTTACGCTAATATGTACCGCGATACCGTTTCCATTTGTTACACAAGAAGACGATGCCTACGACGATAAACGGTCGATGATTAATCATCCTACGCTTGAAAATCGTCCGAATTCAGTTCTATTAAAACAAAGATTAATGGACGTTGAGAATCCTGATTTACACGCATTATTGTTAATTAAACGTTATCCACCCCAACCATTTCATGCCATGAGAGGAAAACGACTGCTAAATTGAATACTGGGACTGTTTAAAACAAACCATTGTCGCATCAGTACTACATAAATTTTCTAATGAACATCTTTGTAGTTGTTGTTGTACCTATGTATTTAGAAAATGTTTTCCACGGATATGAAATTCGTTAAGTCATAATAGGAAGTAGGCAAGTTAACTTCACAATAAAATAAGAGATTTTTTTGGAGCCAGTATCCCATGTTTGGTTGAGACAAGAGAATGTCACGGTGTATCTCGATACTCAGTTATTTCGATGAATAATCAATCACCACTGTATCGACACAAAAATGCCGTGTAACAGGTTGATAGAATTGAAAAATATCACGATAAATGTATCAAAAGTAATGAATGCTCGCTTATATCGTCAGTCCTTCCTATGAGAGAAGAATGAACATAAGAAGCCAGTGAAACATCAGCATTTCTCCACCTTGGTACAGTTTTGGCACTACGTTAGTAAGGCCTTTTTAGGTACAAACCATCAAAGGCTCACGCTTTATTTTAGTCTCATTTTGTGTAGAATGCAATTGTTTATCTCATTCACTATAAAAGATATCTAGATACATTTTACTTTAAAAATTATAGGCTAGAAACGGAGTGAGGCTATATACTAGACATGGACGGGATAAGAAAAGTTTTTTTATCGGGACCGATACTGGAACTAAGATTTCTTTTCACAGTTGCGTAAAATCAGCTAAAACTTGGCCTTTTCTCCATACTTAAATAGAAATGTTGTAGAAAATCGTCAGGAAGTCTTACAGCTCTTTTCTATACATTGAACTTTATTAAAAACTGGGACCATAAAAACGCTTCGGGATCGGAACCAAAAAAGGTTTTTTATCGGGACCGAAACTTACGGGATCGGGACTGAAAAGCCTTGGTCCCGCCCATATCTATTATATACGGTAAATATTGAGAAAAAGGAGGTTGAAAACCGATGATTTTTGAGTAATTTGAATCGTTCAGGTGAGTATCTTTTACGACATTATTTCGTATGCAGACGTAGATATGCAGTGATTTTGGTTAAGAAGGGAGAAAGCTGTTGAGCTAAGCGATGGCTGATATTTTTTTAAACCTGATATTTCAGTAAGTGTATCTGTGCTTACCTCCTTGTGAATTTCTGTCATGCCGAAAGATATTGTAATAACCGAACGAGAAATAAGCTGACAATCATTGGTAAATGATCTTTCTTGTCGACTGTTCCTTCGCAATGTTGCATGATGATTTCGAACTTGTTGAGAATCGTTATTATCACTGATTACTACTTGTCGGTGCTGCTGTTTAGTTCATTCATGTCATTAAATAAATAAACACTTTCAATTGATTCAAGAAGTTTCATGTTTTGTTCTGCTGTGCCAAATGTCTGACTTTGATTTACTTTCAATGATTTTGGTTTGTCTGTTTGTTGAAATGCAGACGTTGCTGTTATAGCAGAGATTGTTGGTGTTGATGCTGTCCCTTCCATCTCCTCAATCGATTTATGATGAATCCCTCCGTATTCATCGTAAATCGATTTAACTATGAACTATCGAAATACTTAGCAAATATATTATCGAATAATAGATGCAAATCATTTTCTTACATGAAAGACTCATTCGATTTTGCCAAATCCGTTACAAAGTTAAAAGTCGATAACAATCATATTCTGTGTAGTAATCGTAGAAAATGACCAATGTTTACCATTTCCTGATGTTCTCATGATACATGATAAGGATAAATACATAAGCAGTAAAATAAAGTACTTATAAAAACTTTAGTTATTCGAATTAAAAGTATCTGTTCAACACCAGAAAAAAACGAGTCGTTTGAAAAAAATATTACCACTAAATGGTTATACTAGACACACTATTCAACGGGGTATTTATGAAGGAGAAATACGTATAAAAAATATCTAAATCTACTACCACAGTGTAAAAATTAATTTCGTTTTTAAAAACAATCAACATTAAATAGTATCATTTTGCCGATTGAAAAATTTAGTCTATAAAATCGACTGTAAGGATTATGATGGACAATATATTGAAGAGATAGATAGAATGAGAGACACTCGTATAAATGATCATAAAAAACTATTCGAAAATAAAATCTTAATTCAAAATTAGCTAAACATGTAAATAAGCAAAAATCATATATTAGAATTTGATAATGTTCAAACGTTAACATTAGAAATAAACTAGAGACGAAAAGTTATTAAAGAGAGTTTCTATTCACTCACGACATATATAAAAATAATGATACGAAACATCATCTTCGTGTATTTTGTTAACACTGTACTCATTAGAGTGCACGTTTTTTTCGACCGGTGGCGTATCATATATTCACTTCAAATATATGATGAAAACATAACGGAAACGAGTTCAAAGACTAGTAAAAAAACAATTTTAGTTCAAAAATTAGTTCAGTTCAGTTCATTCATCTTTATAATATCTTTTTTTAGTTTTTTTACTCATTTAGCCTGAAGATGACGCGTGTTACACATCGAAAGCTCGCTAATAAATAAATGGTTTTTATTTAATTCACAGTGATCGTTAGAGTTTTATATACACTCTAAAAAAGAGGACTTTTTTAGAAAACTGAAACTGTGTCTTTCATTTGTCCCAAATAGGGAACTGATGTGAATTTTCTGAAAATTTGCAAAGCTGATATTTTCATTTTCCGGAAGACGACTTGTCCAAACGTAACGCTGTTACGTTTTTGACACACTTTTTCTCAATTATCTCGAAAAGTTTGAGAGCTAGAAAGTTCGTTCAAATGCCATTCGACGCAGCTCATCATACTCTATTTATCCTATAAAAACGAAGTTTTTTGGTTGAAGTCTGGAGCTTCAAGAAAGGTTTTTTCATCGCGTAACGCTGTTACATAAAAAGATTCTAAATTTGGAGTGCTCTTGCCAAAGTTCTAATTTTCTGCGAAAGTCTTTCTGCAAATGAAATGCCCCTAGAGCAAATTTTGTAGAGCACCAAACGAGCTTTTCAGCGGTAAAAAAAATTTTCTTCTAACTAGCTATTAAACATTTTTTTGTCACACCATTTTAGGGCAGTCAGCGTTGTTCAAACAACTTCATACTTATAGCTTGAGTACTTCTAGCCTTCCGGAAGATATTCCACTTGCAAACAAAGTTCCAAAAGGTGCTTCAGGCTTTTAAATCGAGTCGGGAGTTCAAACTTGCAAGCAGCCCTTGTGCGTCGACTGAGAAATATTTCTCAAAATAAAAGAGCCATTTTGTAGAGAATTAAATTCTCTATTCGATATTACATTTTTAAAATTATTTTACACAAGTCTCTAGATCAGAAAATTTAAATTTAAATTTTTTAATTAAAAATTCAGTATTTTTTGAAAATAAAGGCTGAATTCGTGATCAGCATGAAAAACTACGTCTGGTGATGGACTCCTATCGAGTTCCCGATGAAAACAAAAAAAAACTTGATCAACGAAGTGTCGCGTTACGTGAACAAGCCAAAGAACAGAAACTGAGTTTTTCATTTTTTCAGACCTCTATTTGGGATATTTGTTTTCCAGAAAACATCAGACCGAAAAACATATTTCTGTTCTTCGACTTCTTCAAAAATCTGGATTTTAATTCCTTTTTTTAATCAATACGATATCTGTGATCAAATGTAGAATTATTCTTTTACTCAGTATAAATATTGTCAACTGGAAACCTGCATAAGTATAGAAAACTAAGTAACCTGATAGAAAATTTCTCGAGGAAAATGAGATAGGGGGAAAAGGGTAAATGAGTTAAATGTGGATGATGAACCCTACAAAAAAATATTTTATCAGCACTGGTTGTGCACGGATGCGTACCGGTGCCGAATAATTTTTTTTCTAGGCACCGACACGCATCGGTGCTAGAAAGAATGTAAAAATCTCGCACCAGTGCCGAAGTTTTGTTTTCAATCACCATTTTGTTTTGTCAATTTCTGTCTACATTAACACCACAGTCTTCTAATATGTCGAATGTCTTTCTGATTTCATCTTTTCCTTTTCATAAGAGAAGTGCCCAGGCAATGCCGCATGGTTTTGGCATCTCAATGTGGTACTGATCAGTGCCGCATTCTCATAAAAAATTTAGCATAAACAACTATAATAAAAAAACTAATTAAATTGATTAAATAAATTATCAGTGCGGCACTAATTTTTACCATTGCGGCGCTCTTTCGGCAGAAATATATCGGCACTGGTTCGGCACTTGCTGGGCACGAGTGCGCACCGGTGCCAGTGACCGATGGCATGCCATGCACACCGATGCATACTGATTTTCACCAGTGCCACACCGAAATTTTTTTTATAGGGAAGTGTCAAGTCGAATAATTTTTTTTCTAGGCACCGACACGCATCGGTGCCAGAAAGAATGTAAAAATCTCGCACCGGTGCACATCAGTGCCGAAATTTATAGGTCCTGGTTGTGCTATGAAAGTTTTAGGCAATAACACATAAGATGTGACGCATGAGGGGAAATATAGGAAGTATCATATTCACCAGTTAAAGCGAGAGTATGTTTATTGAACATGTTACCAAATAGCTCGAACAGGGGGGTGTAATGAGACACCTTACTCCGAAATATACTATAACCCACATCCTAACTCGACTGTCATTGGAACCTCATTCGACCGGGTTGAATCAAGTTCCAAACATCTTAGGTACTCGACTCGTTGGGTTTGAGTCAACTTTTAGAACTCTATTGTCAAGAACAAACATGTTCTCGAAGTGTACACATTGTTGTACGTAAATAGAACTTTTTGAGAATAAGTTTAAGCTTTTGTAAGGAAAGATCATGTCCTTTATATATATTAGGAACTGCAAAACAAAAGCGGTGATTGAAATACATGATTTTCTTTTCCTTTTTCAACTTCGAGATCTTCAGAGAACTCAAATGAAATATTGTGTTTTCCAAATCTTGAAAAACAAAATATCTGAAAAACTAAAATGAGCCGAGAAACTGAAATGGGTGAAAAACTGATTTTTTATTGATAAACAGAAACTAAGTTCTTCATATTTCAAAGCCTTAAATGAGATCTTCAACTCATTCTCAGAAAACACGAAGAGCACGTTTTTTTTAAAGTGTATTTCCAGTTCTCATGTTTAACATTTACTGCTCAACCTTCAGATTTTAGTATATAAATCTTAAGGGCTTTGCTAAAAAAAGGAGAACATGTTATAAACCTATATTGATGCCCATAAACTCACATGAGAGTAGCGCCAAATTCAATTTTTTTGCTGAGAGGATGAAAGTCATTTTTCTCGGTTTCTGCATAAGCCATAATGTGAAAAAAGACATTTTCTTACAGAAATCGACGAGCTCTTTAAAACCAGACTGGTTTTAAGTGAAATGAACCAAGTTGCTGTAACGATGAAAGGTTCCAGATAGAATTATTCTACTACTACTGAATAGTGGCACGTTGTGTAAGATACTTCTTTTCTTGGATCCTCATTGATGTCGTGAGGAACAGTGTGGTGTGGTACATGTGAAAGAAACATTTTTTTCATATGAAAATATTGATTTAAAGCAGAAAGCCAAAAGTACGCGAAAAGCCGTCGTTCCTGCGTATAGGTATCAGGTTAAATTCATTGCTAGTACGTTCCTTAAAAAGGAAAATAACCATCGTTTGCAAAAATCAGTATTATATAAATACACTATGTGTAAGTGCATTTTGAGACCGTGAATAATCTTTTTAATACTGCTAGTCGCATAGGACTGCCAACGAAGCTACATCCACACTATAATCATCAAAAAATCAGTGTCAATGTGTCATCATCGTTTTATAGATAATTAAATTTTGGACTCCAGTGTAGCAATAATCTTTTGATATTAAATTTGTAAAAAATTAATTTTATTTTAAAAATGTTAGCAAAATTAATTTTTACATGTAATTCTCGCTATTGTACATCATTTATCTGAAAGATTGTTTGACAAGTTATATCACTTTCTATGTTTCTATGAATAATTTTACATAACACTTTGCAGTAGAATCAATTTTAATATTACAACAACCGCACAAGTTTCAGCAATTCTGACGAAAAAACACAGAAAGGACAATATAAAGTATGGAGAAGATAACATCAGATTAACCAACTACATATAACGATGAGTTAATGAACAAATAAAGAAGCAGGTTTTCTTTGCAACGATTAAGGCCGCATCAAAAATGCTGCAAGTTCATATTTGAGATGATGTCTCGGTCAAAGTGTGTAAGCGTGATGAATGAAGTGTGAACTTACGGACACGGTAAAAGTGTAGCAGTACCACGTGTAACAGACTGTAAGCGTAACAATGTCATGTGAAAAATTTAATATTGACACTGTAAAAATGTGATATCAAATTTTTACCGTAACATTGTCATTCGTTTAGCATCGTATTATCACATGGTCTATGAACTAATGTTTCAACATGTTTATCGTAACATTTCGTATCAACATTAAATTACATAGCACTGTAAAAATATTTTACACTTCAGATGTAAATAGAATCACAGATGAAGCGTAATAAACATCGTCCAAAATTAGTGTCCAATAAAGGGACATATCGCTTCATCCGTAGAATTTTAAGGAAACAACCTGTAACAGGTTGTTTCCCGCTAGCCGTCAATTTTTCCCGTCAAAAATGGCCGCTGTCACACATAAAAAAGGAACAGAACAAATTTGATTCATCAATTTTTTGAAATCCAGTTCGTAGACAAATCAATCAATTAAAACAGAGAAATCGGTCCGCAATTGATAGGTTGACTAC
>CAJNOQ010008440.1:0-11195 GCA_905250885.1 Didymodactylos carnosus | reverse complement strand
TTTTTTCATAACCTTAGTTTTGATTGTAGAATCCAAAAATTTAATAAAAAGTATATGTTAAAAAATTTCATGTTACGGCCTTTCTTGCTCTCCTCACGATTCGTCTCTTAATATATATGCCAAAGAACCGACGATATTGATTTAAATAAGTCGTCTAATCGCATCGGATTAAGGTATGCTAATGAGACTCTCCCGTGATTAATTTCGTTAGCCGAAGTGTATAATTTCTCTAAAAAATTGCTCATTACCATCGTATTCAGTTCAGTGACTAATCGTTCCCGTTGTGCTGAGTGAATATAGGACGTTTGAAAAAGTGTACGTAATATTTCAGTCAAAGTGGTTTCAGCGTGATTTTGAAGTAATAAAGTTGTGAGAGTTTGGATTTCGTTGTTTAGGCTATTGATTACACAAATGGTTGTGATATTTAATTTATCATCTGTCATAGTTAAGTGGTCGTTCATTGTTGTTATTTTATCTTGTAAATTGTGCATTTTCATGGAATTGAGAAACGTAATCAAGCTAGATCCTAGTGTTGTGGCTGCGGTGACCACGGCCGTAATTAAGCTGATGAAGCGCCGTTGTCGTTTCTTGGAAATAGTACGCATCAGTGAGGTGATGTGATCGTGATCGTTAGGTGATAAAAACCAATAGAATTTGTCTGACATTGGAATGTGGATGTTGATTAATTCCAAACGATCTAGATGTAAATAATTGCTAACGTCTTGTATGACAACAGGTTGACGCAACACATTTATATTCAACACCATATCCTCCACAAACTAATGGTCAGATCGAAAGATACAATTCAACTGTGGATGCAAAAATTGCAGCTCTATCGAATTTACATAAAACAGACTGGGATGATCAATTAAGTCAAACACAACATCATTAAGAATCAAAAACGATCTAAACAACGTTATGATACAAATCGTTCTGATCCGTCCTACAATATTGGTGATCTCGTTCTCGTAAAAACACACAACATCCGTTATAAATTTGATATTCGTTATGACTGACCATTTAGAATTATTCAAAAGCTCAAAAGCAAACACCTAAAACTTTCATAGTCCAACGCATCAGAAAACCTACATTACATCATCAAATTACAACTGATGTGTTATTTCCGATTTTTGAACGAACTGATTAATTACAGAACCTCTCTACTAAGGAGATCCGCCTTACTAATAAATATGTTGACATAAATTTATAACGTCGTCAAAATAAGATGTAATTGGTTTATCATGTAATTGTTTTCGTTGTGTCAATTTAAATTTTTTATGAATCATCGTTGTGGAAAATATCGATTTCGAAATCTGATCATTTCGTAACACTAGATTCATTATTATCAAACCATACCCCGACTGATTGAATCAATTTACCACGAACAATTTCAAGAATTTCATGATTATCTGATTCAACATTGGCTTTTGTTATATTCTTAATGTTTTTTCAAAAATCGTTTGATATCCTCAGAAGAGTGTCCGGGAAAACTTGGTAGTTCAACGAATCAAGCTTTTCGGGCCCTTGCTAATAATGTTGCATAAGCCATTTTATTTGTATTAAAACGTACTGTTGGAGTTACAATAGAATTAGAACGAGATGATGTATACGACGATGAATTAGTGGTGATAGTGTAAGGAAATAAATTTTGACTATTTTCCTTTACTTTAGATCGTGTTCCGGTAGCCGTTATGAATGTATTACGCGAGTGAAAAAACGAATGAAATCATGGTCAACAAAAATGAATGAAAATCTTTTCAAATTTCTGATTATAATCCATATGAATCAATAAAATAATGTAAGGATGTGTCGTTTTGTTTCCCTTCCCCTTGTTTTTTTTAAAAATATCTCGTGGAGAAATACATCTGGGATTTATACAGTTAGCAAAATGGAAAGTACGGTTTACTCAAAAGTATCCCTGTGTTACCTAATTGATTATCTTGTTAGATAAGAAGAGTTTTCTCAACTGTCAAATAAATGTAATGTTTGTATATCCCGAATGATTATTGAAAACAATTTACCGAGCCTCTTTCTCTGAGGCTCCGAATTTAATCGAAAGTACAAGTCTCTTCTGTAGAGGCTTTTGAAACGATTTCAGGATTTCGAGAGTGATTATGTGAGCGATTACCTGTTCGAGTCTCTCTATCAGAAGCTCTGCTAAAAATTGATGTTCAAATAAATGTAAAATAAAAATATCAATCTTTCTTGTTATGTTTGGATGTTAATGTTTGCCAAGGGTCGCTAATTGTTAGCGTTCGTTTTTTAGCGAACGAACACTGATTCGATTCTTCCCTCTTTTATTTCAGGAGCAACACACGTATATATATATACAAAATGATGTTATTTGTTAAATGAAACATTTTTGTCGTCTTTTTACCTGTACCTGTGTTCGTTCACTCGGGCGTGAAAAAGCGAAACGAAAATATTATAGTATTTATTAAAGAAATGTCAAAGTAATATTTTATTGCTTCTTGATCAATTTGGAGAACGATCGATATTATTTGATATGGCCTTGAACAGCGTGCACTTTCTACAGGGCAGGCGGACATGCAATTTTTATTATCGAGGATTCTCTCTTTTCTTATAAAAAGGACTGTCGAGCAGACAGAAACTAATATTAATCATGGATGCACGCTGTGACTTGTTTTTTTCCAGGAGGGAGGGAAGCGACATAATACAAGGAGAAAACGAACGGAAGATGAGAAAGGGGACGAAAGGAATCATTAATTGCATATCGGTTGCCTGCATTCCTAATGTGTCTGGAAACGCGTCACGTATTTTGTAATAGTTTGTTTATCTACTTAATGTTTTCTCTTCTTGTCCCGTGTTAAATATATCTTTTCAAGCATTCAACATGAGAAAAAGCGCAAATAAATACCCATAATTGTCTTGTTATTTCTTGATACTTGATGCAACGTTTGAATCCATCTGGTATGTCACGACTTAATTTCAAATTCTTAAGAGACAGCTCAAGGGCAAACCAACGTTTTCTGGGAGAGTCGGCACCTAGCCCGTCACATTTCTCTTTTCTTCGTGTGCTGGATCGATAGTGCATGTTAAAAGAGTAAGAAAGCCAGAATCTCTCTCTTTAGAAATGTTTTCTTCAGGAGATTCACGTCCATCAACTTTGACCTCTGAGGATAAGTATGTATTTTTAGCCAATTCTTGTATTTAATCTTTTTGTTTTTGTCACTATAAGACCTGTAGAGTTGGTTTATATGTCATTTGATCGAGTGGATAATAGACTACAAACACTATTATTCTGAACCCATTCAAAGTTATATTCGGCTTAAAATACTCAAAAAAATGCCCTCAGTATGCCGATTTTTCAAGTATTTGGAATCTTTTGACATGCTAGTCAAGAGACCCCACGGATTCTTTTTGTTTTTGCATATACATTAATTAATTCTGCATCGAATGGTGTATATGATATTAAATGAAAACTATTCCAACAGATTGATAACAAATTCAAGTTCAGCGATAAAAGCTGGCTTAGATTTTGTGACACATCAGGGAATCGAACGAGGAGAGGTCTCCAAGTGCCGCGCTAATTTTCAAATGTGACATATACCAGTTTCTAGAGTGCGATACGCTCATTATGGTGGCATAAAGTGTTTGTTTTTACCCATAGGCCTTATTTAAAGAGCCAGGCTTCGTAAATTTAATGAACTCAACATGTATCATTTTATTGTTTCTTTGTCAGAAACTGAGTCAGTTAGAGAGTGGAAACAAGCGGAAACTCGTCTGTATAACTCGTGTATTATTAAAAAGGTCTTTTTCTTTTTCATGATGAGTAATAAAAGTATTTTTAAACGAAAAGTATATTTTGAAAACAGTGTCGATTACGTTGTACTATAATGAAAGATAAATTAAATATTTTCCAGTTATTGGATCACGTTCAACTTTATCAACTGTGAACGAATGTCCAGCCGATAAAAGTGCCTCTTGTTCAGAAGGATCGTTGCTGTTCAGAAACTATACAACTGTCCGTGTTTTCAACTTAGTACTATAACCTACCGTTGTAAATAATAGAGTCATTGAAGAAAATTCTCGTGCTAGTCACATCTAGTTAAAGCGGCATAGCGGGAAATTTTGACAAAGCACATGAAACATAACCTATAACAGCAGTGCAAAAGCCTATGAACACTTTTCTCATAGATTCTCAGATGTGCTGTTTTCAATAGTGCGATTTTCAAAGTTCAAAAAATCCTTATATATGGGTTTTCAGAGATCCAAATCTGTGGAAACTCAGATAAAAAGTGTGTTTGAACGGGAATAGCACTATTGAACAGAGCACATCTGAGAATCTATGAGAAGAGTGTTCATAGGCTTTTGCATTGCTGTTATAAGATATGTTTATGTGCCTAGCCAAAACTGCCAACGTAGTGCTTCAACACTAGCGTTTCATTATACAAAATAATTTTTTTCTCAGAAAAACCTATCATACAAAAAACAAATCACACATCATTTGATGCAGTTTCCTGCGCTGAGTCTAAATATTTTATTATTTTCCAGTAAAAGCGTTTGTATACCCCGAAAAATGAAAACTATTTTCATCACACATTCGAAATCTAGACGTATTTAGCTATCTAACAGTAAATAAACAATTCGCTTTGGATTAATAATCTAAAGAATGTCAATATATTTGGATTAATAATCAAACTGAAAAATAAAAAATATTACTGACGAACAGTATAGGTTCTTGAATTGTAATTAGGTATCGACATGTACTGCATCAATGCAATGTCCTGTAAGAGTTTCATCCTTCATTTTGAAGAGTGCGCTTTTACTGTGCACCAGCGTTCGGGGTATATGGTGGAGAGTTTTGACAAAAACACACTGTTCCTAATTACTTTATAGAACGTAACTACTACTATCCATCTCAAAAAATAATGAACTCAGACGTTTTTTGAATAATCTACAGACTGCGGCTTTTAGATTATTAGCGTTCTGATAGAGAGGCATAGTGGTTAAGAACCGTGGTTAAAACCGACGATTTTAACCGATCGTAGGTTTGACAAAAACACTTGTTAAAAGAAAAGAAAAAACTTTAGAAATACCTACCATATATCATCTTGTACAGAAATGTTTCCTCTACAAAACTGCGGCTTTAAAACAATTTTGCAACCTGCGTTTACGAAAATACAAACCATTCTTTTGTGATTTTTTGCAGAGCATAAAAAAACCTCGATGCATGCGTAAACCACCCCTTTACATCGGAACCGTTTGAGAGAGACCGTCGATGTGCTAGGCAAGCTTTAAGTGTTTTTTAACAAAATGAGGTATAGAAAAACTAAAAATGCAATACTAATCGGGTAGAAAGGACAAGGTACCCATGTAAATATTTTGGAATCGGAAACGCGTCTGAAAACGCGTTTTTTTTCTACGTTTAATCGCTGCGAATATGCATCATTTGACGCTATCTAGACGCGTCTGATGTTGAAGCGTTTGACCGCGTTTTATCTAAACGCGCCTAAATGCGTTTTTTAAAATTAATTCTTTTTGTGCAAAAAGGTTTGTTTTGTTCAACTAAAATTCCTATACCGAAGTTCAGAGTCTTATAACTAGCTACTAGAAACGAAGAGGAGGAGAGATCAGCTTAACTGACATGAAAGAAAGATAAGAATAGAAGATGTACTTACGGAGATTTGAACATACGACCTAGAACAGAGAGAGAAATTACAAAGCAAAGTACTTACCGCTCAGCTAACTGGGCTTGGTACTTGCTCTATATTTTGTCAGTCTGTAGGTTTCGAAGTGAGAAAGACTAAAGCAGGAAAAGGACGTAAGTAAATATTTTGCTTTACAGTACTCCTGCCTGAAATTTCGAGAAAAAATGTGTCTTTCAGAAACTTCTCTTTAAATCGGGTACTTCTGCGACTCTTTTTTTGCCAGTATTAAGCATATTCTAAATATTTCATTAGATGTACCACTTGGAATTTAAAACTTCTTTACTTTCTTTACTTCTAAACCAACTCGAGACTGCGAGATCATTCAGAAAGGGCATCAGAGTAAAATGTGTTCAAGCAGCTAGCGCCATCGTGTATAAGGTGATAAAGAAAGATGAAGGAAGGTGTTTGAGATTACCTTGCCGATGTTTATTTCGGCACTTCAAGTTCATTGTGTTTTAGATGAAAATTTATTTTTAGCAATTTATTTTACTACAGTTAATCAGAAAGCTTCTCTATCTGTGAAAAATTTGAATTGAGCAGCACATTAAAAGTCGCAAGAAACTCTTTTTACCCCGTTTTTCCTCTTTTTCTTTCTCTTTCTGCTTCTTACTCTACTATCTGCTGAAATTGTTGTTTATTTTAACAATCATAACAACTAGCTAACGTTCAAACTGAAGATATAGCACTTTTCTAGAAGTAAACATGTTTTTTTCTTTTGAATTTTTGTTATATTATTAGTGTTATAAAATATAGAACAAACAGTTTCGTCAATGAAATGATGCAAGCAGAATTAGGGAGGGATTGCTATTCTGATAGGCTTTTAATTCGAGAAAATAGAAGTCTTTCGTCAATTGAACTCCTTCAAATAGCGAAACGTCCTTAATGAGTCGCTGCTGATAAACATCCTAACCCTTGTACTCGAACGATGTGAACTGAACACAGCGAGAAAGAAAAGAAACACTTGTATATCAGCACGAATAAGAGTTTTCGAAGCACAACAGAACGCGTCTGGATGTCTCTTTCAAACAGAATGAAAAGAGACGCGACAAACTTTTTGCGACTGAATAAGACGCGTCTGGACGCATCTTTCTAGAGAGTAAGAAAAGAGACGCGTTTAAAAAAAGTGCACCTTAACGCGTCTAATGTTTTTCCTATGAAATAGGCGCTTAAACGCGCCTTACTCTAACGCGTCAAATGTGACTGCGTTTAAACGCATTTCGTTTCAGAAAGACCCGACTTTCACACGAAACATTTTCAGACGCGTTTAAACGCGTCGCATGCAAACACGCCTGGACGCGTCCGAAGACCGTATATCGAAAAAAACGCGCCTGAACGCCTCTTTTCGAAATGAAACGCGTTTGAACGCGTTCCTTCAGACGCATTCTATTTACATCGGCAGGACCACGCTGGTGAAAATACTGTAAAAAGTTAACATAAAAACCAAGCTGATGTGAAATGAATATTACTTATCTAGATGTTTTTTTGCTTTGTGAACAGACAGATCACTTACCTAACTACCCGTGTAGTTTTTTGGAATGATTGTACCAGAACAATTTTTTATTTAAGCAGGTAGTACAAACACGTCAATACAGTTCTTTTTAACTGTTTTTATTTGGCATCCCATTGGAACTTTTAAATACTTTCGAATTAATGCAAACTAATTTCGAGATTCAAAGGAATTTGAACAAATTTGAAAGGAAATTCGTTCACATTAATTTAAAAAACTTTTCGGCGTTCAAAATTAATGCGCATCAATTTAAATCTTTGAATAAATGGAAAAAAAATAAAAAAACATACTTGAAATTAATGCGCATTAATTTGAAAATACTGACATTAATTTTAGTTCATTTTTTCCTGAAAAAATTAATTTCTCCCGTTATAACGGGAGAAATTAATTTTTTTTGTATAATGCGGTATACCGCATTATACAAAGTCTCATGTTAAATTAATGTACACGAATTTCGAGCTTCGAATTAGTGTACATTAATTCGAAAACTCTACACTAATTTGAAACTCAAATTAATTTGAATTAATGTTTTTTCAAATTCCTTTAACTCAATTTTTAGTAATAAATCGATTTTCACTAATCTGATAGAAATTAATTCAAAACAATTTTCAATTTAAAATTAATCTGAATTAATTTTTGCAGATATTATCGTTGTTAATTTCCAACCGCATTAATTTAAACGAATTTGTGATTTTAGAATGGTTTAAGTTAATTTGAAAAAGTATTAATTTATAATAATTTTACATTAAAAATTCGTTGGAACTAATTTAGACCTAAACCAGTTTAAATCAATTTACATGGAAATTAGTTTCCGTAAATTTTGGGTTAAAAATTAATGTAAACTAATTTGAGACTAAATTAGTTCAAATAGTTGGTGAAGATTTCAATATTTTTTTTTCAAAAAAGAAAAAGCTCAAAGTCCCCATAGTCTATCTGATATAGCTAGAGGCTAAGTTTCCCGAAGCCACTTACATTAATCTGAACGAATTTTTGTACCCAAATTAATGTAAATAATTACAAAAAAAATTAATGCAAATTAATTTCAAGTTTTTCGAAACCAAAATAAGTACTTATTTCGGTTCAGAAATATTTTCAAGAATTTCTGGGAGTGCCATTGGATTCCTCGCAAAAAGTTGCTTCGAGAAACTTAGCATCTATATCAGATATACTATGGAGACTTTGGGTTTTTCGACTGAAAATGCCGCCCTATGGTGAAGTATTATTGTATTTCTTTCCTTCTTCGTTTTCATTTCGTAAACCTGTTTCACATTTTTCTCCAAATCTCTTTTTATGACTATAGCGTTTGATACTTCCAAGATATCTCGGTCATTTTTCAAGCTAGAAATTTTGGATTGGTTTCAAAACATTGCTTTTTCTAAATAAAATCTCTCTAACTTGTCAGAAACTTTTTAAATTCCTCCTAAACTAAACTTGAATTGAAAAATCCAGCGACGTCACGACATAGAAAAAAACATTTCTCTATTTTTTGGAACCAGTTCGAAATTTCTAGCTCAAAAAATGGCGGCGGAATCTTGAAAGTAGGAAACTATACTTTTTCACAACTAATTTAAGAATAACTCTGTGGAAATAACTGATAAGAGGGTGCAATTAGTAGAATGACTAAGTACCTCAAGGTACACATTGTCTAAAATTTTCATCCAAGTTGAATGTTCCTGGACGAAAGTAGTTTTCTGAGTGGGGAGGATCTAACGTAGTTAACGTTTCGTACTGAGAGAAGAAAATTAGCATAAAAAACCCTTATCGACCAACATAATCGTAATGGACTCACGTTTTTTCCGCATCTGACTGTAATTTCTCAGTCAGTTTAAACGAAGAAATGGTTAAATTCTTACCAAATCTGTCTAATAACGCGCTCGACAGTCTCTAAAATTTCTGCTAAGCTTGACTATATGGCTCCAATTTTATAAGAACAGTATCGACCGTCCCGGAATCACCAAAAGTGGAATAGCCACTCCGAAACAATTTAAAGTTGTGGAAAACTCAGCTAATCTCTATTCTATTCTTTATGTGAAAATGTTGTAGAAAAGTTCATGGGTTATCGATTGAGAAAGATTACTTTTACAGGTCCGAAATTAACGCTTAAAATTGGTAAAATAACATTGTTACGGAATCACGCATTTTACAAATAACTATGTTTTCGCAGTTCGAGTTTTTCCTTCAAGAATGAGCGAGAGTTGAACTAAAATGACATTGTTGATCTCAAAACATTTCTCTATCTAACTATTTGCTCAAAACCTAAAGCTATTGCAAGAGATAGGAGAAAAAGCCAAATGAAAACAGCTTCTTATCAAAATTTGGACATAAAAGGTGACCGTTACGTGGAATGGTCCTTATCCATTTTAAACAGCCTAAACTTCCAGTAGAAGGATGTGCAAGTCGGGAGGCGACTCACCTCAGGCGAGCGAGGGTTCTAGAGATGAGAACATATTTGCATTTCTTGTCTGGTCAAGAGAAGTGACACATGAAATACAGTTTTTTGTCAACCTCTGAAGAAGAATTCGCATCTACACTAAGTTCGAGCCTCAATATTAATTAAATTAAATTATTACAAATCTATTACAAAAACATTTATTTAAATGAATTTTGAGCCATTGAAGCTAGTTTACCTCAATTTGACGGATTAAAACAATCTCGAACTCATTCAAAATAAATAACTCTAAATGAATTTGAGAGTAGAAATTAATTTGAAGCAATTTAAAGCACGAAATTAATTCAAATTCATTCGAAATAAATTAATTCAAACCATTTTAGTTAAAACTAATTTAAATTAATGTCTTTTCAAACTAATTGGAACTGATTTTAACCTAGAAATTTATTCCAGTTCATTTTCACTGCGAAATTGATGTAAACTAATTTCCTACAAACGAATTTAAATTAATTTGGTCTCTTAAATTGATGTGAAGTAATTTTCGATCGTTTTTTGAGTCAGAAATTAGTGCACATTAATTTAAAGTTATTTAAAAATTCCAATGGGATCATTTTAAAGTAAAAGGCCTGTTTTTTCTTTGGTAATATAAAATGTGAGAAGACATCTAAACTCTTTCTGGCTTTTTCTCCATAAAAATTTTTTTTAATTTTATACTTTTCTACCTTTTTCACAATAATAATGTACACAACGATAATATTTGTCTTTCTTCATTAACATTTTAAAACGCATAGAGATCGTTCGTAAGAAAGAAAAAAACTGATATTTCTAAAAATTTAAAAAACAACATGTGTTCGAAGTTAAAAATTTTAATGTGAACGGTAGAAGTAAAGTAAGTAAGCATTTTTTATTGTTTAGTATAATAAAATTCGACTCACATATACTGTAGGCTATTTTGGGCAAAACAAAATTTGGATAAAGCAGTAAAATTCACATTTTTTTCTACTTAACTATTTATGTTTTCACTTACTAGCTCCAAAAGAACCAAAATTCTGTTCTACATGAGACACATTTTGGTTTGCTATTGTTTCGTTCTTCAGAAATTGTTTTCTACTTAATCTGCTGATCCTACTTTAGAAGTTGCTGGCGAAGATGCGTATGATAAATATGTTTCTTTTATATTTTGGTTTATTAGCGCGTATGTAAGTTAATATATTTTCCCTTGCGGTTGAACACTTATTTACATTTCAAGGTCGTCGATGCTCGGCACAGTCATCTGATTTCTACAATTGTTATTCATGTAGTTATACAGGGTGCGGTGACCCGTTTACAACCTATGCTAATGGAATCAGCGAAGGTGGTCAGGAGGATCCAAGTGATACTTGCTACGTAAGCTATAGTCAAAAATGTGCAATAATGACTTTTTTTTCTCTTTTTCTTTCACAGAAACAAGTGTACACCGTGTCTGGTATAACAGAGATAACAAGAGGCGTGTTTTCTGGCGGATGTGACACAACATATGCTAAAACTGGTTATAATATTACCTATAACAGTATATTTGGTACTATATACTGTTGTAATTCAAGTCTATGTAATACATCGGTTAGACCGATCACAAGATCCGTACCGA
>CAJNOQ010008439.1:0-11196 GCA_905250885.1 Didymodactylos carnosus | reverse complement strand
CCTGCCCCCTTTCAAAAATTCTGTATTCCGGTACATCGTGGCCTAAAAATCTGTGAACCATCTTTCTAGACTCAGTTTGACATAAGGAATCCGAATATCACGTTCAAAAAATCGTAGGGATCAATGGAAGAAAAGCATAAGCGATTTTTTGAAAAAATTAGGGTTTTCGACCGCCCCTCAGTATTTCGCATTTCCCCCCCCTAAAACTCAATAAAATTGAACTAAAAAGGAGATATTCGTGATCAGCACAAAATTCTGCGTCGAATGATGTACTTTTAAGGGAAAAATGAAGAGTGCTGAAATTTTGAATTACCGGCACCTTACTTATTTTTAAAATAACGTTCAATATTCTAGTCTCACTTAAAAGTCCTATAAATAGAAGATATCCGATATTGAACCTTCAAACAGAAAATACAATAAATACAAAGCATCTTAATTCAATATATTTTACCACTAAAATTGTTCCGGATTTTAAGCTCTTCAGAATTCTCACCAATGAAAACATTAAAGAAGAAATAATTCAATATAAAATATCATAGATAATTTTTCTTTCTTGCCAGTTCTACTCCTAATATAAACGCATGAAAGCCTAAGGTTATATGAATATCTTGATAGACAAGGGAATATTGAAGAATTCTACCGAACCTACCTCTCACCTAATAAATCCTCGACAGTAACCACGACGATACAAACTGTGCAACACTCGAATAATTATGGCTTCTTCAATTATAAAAATTATTCAACATGATAATGGTGAGAAACGTTCTGAATAGAATTCAAAAAATATTCATGTCCAGTCAGTTGTGAAACGTTATGTTCATGATTTTTGTCCTCAAATTGGTGATGTTATAATAAAAATTTCGGCGGCGGCGAACGAAATTTTAAACATAAGCGGCGGCGCAAGGCGATACAAAATTTCTCCGTCTTCGGCGTGTAAAAATTGGTTATTGGCGGCGAATTTAAGTAAAACAACGTCCTCTTTCATTTCTGGCACGTTCATCGCGCACCAACCGTATCGCTACGTTGCCTGATACGAAAAGATAGAAAAGCGCTGCATGGTAGAGGCCTAAGTTAAGAACGTACTAATAAAAATAGTCAGAGAACCCTGCGTTCTCTGAAAAATTTTTCTCTGCCTTCGGCGGCAACAAAAGTTTAACGGCATGGCGGCGGAAGTCACAACAATTTTTCTCCGTTTTCAGCGGCAGCGGCGCACCTCTCTGGCCACAGTCTCATTGCATCATTCTTTACACCTTAACTTCGAGTAATGGTGTTACTGTATCATGACAGAAGAGTAAGAAATAATTGAAAGATTCGAATTGACACTGTTTACTACATTATCAGAACTAAAGGCCATTTCTACATCCTTGACGGATTATGCATAATTATACTTAAGTATTTGTTAAGCGTATTATTGTCAAAGCATCTGTTATAATTACTGCAAGAATTCCTAATGCCAAAACAAATATTCACTCTATTGATGTCATTCAATATAAACGCAAAATTGATCCAGATAGTGTAGAAGCACGATTGATCAGAAAATCCTTTGTGAATGATTACATCTAATATTTCGTTGCTAAATATTTAGATATGTAGATTCTATTTGTTTTACACCGAGCAATACCGTTACTCACATAACTACACAAATGCTTCAAAAACCTGATTTTCATGTAAGAAAAACAATAAGATCAAATGGTGAATTGATCGGCATCAGGCAACAACTTCCACTCTTAGAAAATAGCACAACCAACGACATTTCGCCTATTCGCTGTTTGTGGCACATACCTTTTAAGTTCATTGTTAAATCGAACAAAAACGCCAATGGGTAGCACTGTTCGATGCAACGCATCCATTTCTTTTGAGAGTGATTGATACATGGAATCATTTGCGTGACACATTTTATATATTTCATACAAATCAAGCCCATTTATGCCGTTCAATAATGCTAACATCATGTCAAGTTTCTAGTCCAAAAGAAAATGTTTGACATGGTCTTCTGTCCATAGGTCTACAGAATCAGGATAAGAATATACGTTCGCTGACTGCTGTTGGTCTTGTACAGGCCTAAAATGTTCAAAGTACATATATTTGTCTAATAAGGAATCACTCTCCTTCTTATAACTAACTTATCTTCACCCGTATTTTGGCGCTCTTTTTGAACTGCAACCATTGATAACCCATTCCCTTTTTGTGCAACCTCCTTCTTCAAGTCGTCATGAGCTCGTTCAAAGACTACTTTTGAAAAATCAATACTTAGCTCTCCGCTGACAATGATTCCCAGCTATTCATCGGCGTGATAGCGACCTTTCATTATCAACGAAATTAGATGTCGTCCGCATTCAAAAGCATAGTGTGCTTCAGATTAACAATAGGCACTTCGCTTATAAGTGTCAGACATACAAATTAACATCAAATATGAATTTTCAGTTGCATCTGCCATTGCTTGCATAATTGAACCAGACAAGTTATCTCGATCAAACCAAACACGATAGCCATCTGCTGTAAGCTTATCTTGTATTAGGCAACATAAATCTTTATCGTTATGAGAATAACTTATCATTATATCATATTTGTAAGTCGATGAGGCAAGGACTTCGATTACCGACTGATCACGTTCCTGCTTAGCCATAAACTGAGCTTTCTTATCTAATTTCCACACGATACCATCAGCTACCTTACGTAGATCTTGTTCATCGAATCTTAGCAACGATTTAACATGAGCCATGAACTTCTGATTTTCTTTTAATATTGTAGCAACTTCATCATTGAACGTCATTGTCCAAAGCAGACCGAGTGAATATTTTTGTCTTTGTACAACGTCGAATTTCGGCTCTGTAGCACAACGAATTAATAGAGGCAGAACATCTTGTGCAACCATTTCATGTTTTATTTCACCGTGTTGTGCAAGAGCTAAAGTACATTTGATGGTACTTTAAAAACAAACTATCTTCTCCTTTATCCGTTTGAATGCAGGCTAAATTGCTAAACTTACTTTTCAAGCAAATCAGTGTACTCCGTAATCGCAACTGTCGGTATGGATCATCGATTAATTTCTCGAAAAAAGTTTTAAACAATGCTGTAATCTTTCTTGGTTTTGTCAATGTTTTAATATCAGTTTCATTCATCAAAACTGCTAATATTCGATAAGTATTGAATTGTACATGTCCTGCATGTTTAGCATTGATATAACGTAGAAGGATTTGGCTTAAACCCTTCTGTTCAATTACATCTAGAAGAGTCGGTACAAATGTTCAACTGTATAAATAACCGATGCAATAGTACACTAAAAAGCTTGTTTCTTCTGTCTTAGCAAAAGATTAGCAAAAGATTCCAGCTAAAAATCATTATAAGCAGCTTGAACATATCTTGTTTTACTCAGAATTGTATACTGTATCAGGCTATGTGGCTTGAAAAGTTTTCTGACGAAAAAACAAGGACTTGGTTTTCCAGCGGACAGGTTTTCCAGAAACCTATTATCAACTTCTGTCATTAAACGACAATATGCACCACATCTAATAGAAGAATGTTCGGACTATTCAAAACAGTATTCAGATTGGTTTCAGCTGTTGCCAAAAAATCAAAAAGAAAGGAGTTCTTGTGATAATGACACACAGTACTACACAGATAATACCCCAACTCTTCTTTTCTATATCTTTAATGACTAGACCCACCTTTCTGGATGTTCTGATCAGCTGGCTTTGTAGAGATTTTCAAGGGCTATGCAATGGTATGTTTTCGCAAAATACATAATTTTTTATTATGGCAGAAAACTTACCAAAGGAGTGTTTAAAGCACTTAAATAGTTGAAAATCATTATATCGACCACGTATTTCAACTATTCGTCCATGTGGGCATATTTTTCAAAGACTTATTAATACGCAATTTTGAAGTCCGTAAAATTCTCTCTCGAATGATATATAAAGTGGCGTGGTTAACGATAAACTCGCTGGACAATATAAGCGATGAACGGTATTGACCTATAGATTTGTGGAGGTGGGGGCTAGTATTTCTAGTGTTAGGACACCCACGCCCCATTTGTTCTCAATATTATATATACCATATTGTAGCTCGCAAAATTCTGTGTCGAATGATGTACAGTAGTTGATGTTTGCTTTGGACAGAGAGAAGAAATGGGGAAAATATTCTAAATAAAGTTCATTTAAGGAGAGAAAAGTTTGGATGCGGAATTTTTGCCAAGAGGGCTGAAAATGGTTTTTTTGAGATACTAGTTTTAATCACGGAGAAAAACTAGATCAGACTTGCGTAAATGACGTTAGTTGACCCTCTCTAAAAAAGCACATCCAAATGTCGAAAAATTGATCCTACTGGAACAGCGGGCGCACGTTACTTTTAGTATTGCACACAAAAACTCTAAGTTATGTAGACATTTAAGTTTTTGGTTTCGAACCGAGAAAAGCCTTGTAATCGAAGCAGCTGTAACCGAGAACTTATGACTGCCTCTTTGAAAGTGAAATCCGAGAATCGTTTCCAAATGTTGATTTACCAATATCAGAAGTCCCAAAACAATCAATACTGTAGTCAATATGATATATGTAATCTAAATGTATGGATAAAAAATGTTTGATTAAGATAATCATAATATTCTACTTTAAGGCCACCCCTCTCTCAAAATCGGATCTCGGCTTCCATGCCACGAAATTGTATGGCATTTTCAGAATATATCGGTCATGGTATAGGGATGCTATGCTAAAATTTTCGGACCAATATCAAGACTATTTTTCAAGATATTCAAAAACTACGGGCAAAAAATAGCTTTTTTTTGAAACAAGAATTTTCGTAGAGGCTTCATCATAGACAATTATTATTTTTTTTTGTTCGATAGAGGACATCCACCTCTAGGGTGTTACAGAGTCCTTTTCTAAATTTTTGGTTTTCTTGCGGGGGAGAGAGGGCTTAGAAGTTCAATAACACCCTAGAGCTGGATATGCTCTTTCAATCAAAAAAAAAATCATCGTTGCGTTGTCGAGAATTCTTGTTTCGACTATTTGCAAAAGAGTGCTAAAACACAATTATTGTTGATTAAAAACAGAATGGGCTCGGCCATTTTTAGAATAACTTATAAAGTAGCTAGAGAGCTCCGATTTTCACCATTTGAAAGAGGAGACTCGAGGACATATTTCCATAAGCAAAACTTTTTCAGTCTTTGAAACAGATTTTCTAGGAGGTCGTTCAAAATATAGGCCGTATGTAACAGTTTTCCAATCGGATTGCATTGATTCTTTTTTACGAACTGATAGTCCAGGGCGTTCTCTTCAAAATAGGGGTCGAGCGAGATCTTGGTTCTCCACGGTTCGAGCCTTGCATCGGATTTCCTACGAGTCCCGGGACTGACACCCGGTGACTAGTGGTAGGCTTGAAAATGGATGGACTGTAGGTAAGCGATCATGCTGAGTCTCATGGTAAGATTTGTTTTAGAAAAAGTTTTAAAGAGCTACCCAAAAGTGAGTTTTACAAAAAGTAGGGTTTTCAGGCTGTTTTCACCTAATATTAAAAAATTCATAACTCACTCAATTTTCAACTTCAAATTAACTGTCTTCTCTTTATCTTCTCTCACATTTAGAGAAGAGGGAGTTCAATTATAAAGTTCACAGTTGCTTTTGGTCCACCACGGTTGCTTCATAATGATAATGGAAAGGAGTTTGTTGCAAGAGTTACAATTGAATTAAAACAATTGTTTCTTTCATGGTCACACACGATGTTCTAGCTTCTCAACTAATCACTCCTTCTCGAGATTGTGATTATTCTTTAATTCAAGCTCCTTCTAATACATCTAATACATCAGTGGGTGAGTATGACTTATTACCTAGCAGGAGAAACTAAGAGCAATATCACTTTTGTATTCCAGTTATTACCGGTTAACAGGGATAAGCCAATTTCTCATTTTTCCTTTGTCAGCACATTCTTGCATAATATGAAATTCCATATGTTTCGATGCAGAGAAATCATTTTCTTTCAATGTTATTATTATCAAATTTCGTGGTTCATCTGTATCAATTGTTTGCATTTCAACAGATACAATATAAAATGTTGAAAATGGTGCATACAATACTTCTTATTCATCTGGCATTACGCTTATATTACTTATATGTAAATCAGCGTTTGTATGACGATGTAGACCTGCCTGTTGTGAGGCTGTTACTGTATGAATATAAAAAATTGTATTTGTATGCAGAAAACATACGAGATCTAAAGATTTACTGGTTGACATGAATCCTGGAAATAGAATACCTTCATCAGACACATATTTCGGCAAGTCTTGAGCTGTCATTTCAACATTACGGGTGCCCGTAGAGAGCCGCTCGTTCTGTTGTTCTCATGGTGCGACGGTACAAAAAAAGAGATTATGTCGTAGAGAAAGAAAAAGGCAAGAACTCAAAGAAGATTGACATCTCCATTGCTACTGCGTGTTGGATTGTCGATCTTCTCGATCTTTTGTTCATACCAGATGTGTAGAAGTTATTTTCGTGTCAAAACGTATTGACTTTCTGAACAGCTTAAAAAAAGCCTGTTGAAGTACACCAGCATGTACACCTATCTAAGATTTCTCAATTTTTTTATCGCAAGATGGTAACAGCTAAAAATCGACATAATTAAGACATGTTAATCGCTCCTCATGTACTTGACACCGACCTCATGTACTTGAAATTCTGCTTTAGGTAACTAGAACTAGAACGATTTTTTCGTAAACTTTCATCTAGTCGTGTTTCATTTTCGCCGGATCCGCTGATAGGCCTTATAATTAATGAAAACGGAAGTTTGGCGTCAAACATATGAGCCATTGCTTTTTGTGCTTGTGGTTTATTTAAGAGGGCCCCCGCCCCCCACCCGTCGTTTGTTACCAGCTTGTAGAGGACACTTCGGAGTATATGTCTCAAAAAAGCTTTCAGTTCCCGGATTCGCAGTTTTTGATAAAAAAAATTTTGAAGTGTTTTTCGGGTTTTCTGCCCGATTTTTAAAATTTCAATAAAAACTTCAGCTTTTGGTATGGGGAGTTGATTCTGACGTAGGTCGATAGAGAACATTGACTTGTATAAGGAGAAAAACTTCACATCGTTGTCAAATGAAGTTTGACGGAGAAATTTAACTTTCACCTTCCAGAGGAAATTTTATGTATTTTAACGTATTTTGAAAAAGCCTTATGGCTAGTTTCGCCCGAAGCAAGCATTTTGAAACAAAACTCTGCATACAAAAGTTGTTCAGAATCGAATTCCGGAGCCCCTCACGAGATCTTTTTTAAAAATTTTCTGTTTTTGCTTTTTAAATTGAAAAATATGAAATTTTTAAATTTTTAAAAATGTAAAATTTAATTTAAAAACCAAAAACAGAAAATTTTTAAAGAAGATCTCGTGAGGGGCTCCGGAATTCGATTCTGAACAACTTTTGTATGCAGAGTTTTGTTTCAAAATGCTTGCTTCGAGCGAAACTAGCCGCAAGGTGGAGTGAAAAAATCTTCGCTGAGCCAAAAACCAGCGATATTTTCAAGTTTTGAATTTTTTCGTCAAGCCTTCCCGGTTTGTAGAGGACACTTCGAAGTGTATGTTCGGAAGTTTTTTCGGGTTACTGAAATTATTTGGCTGAGAAAAAAATTAATTACTTAAAACAATATTATTAAATTCTCGACTTACCAGACTTACCGAGCGACCAAAAACGAATTCTAAAATTCTTAAGCTAGTCCATAGTGTAGTCCGTGAAGATCATAACTTCAAAACCCGGTAGATCATAAGTATTAAAAGCAGCTAATTTATTAGACGCGTTGTCCGTAACATAAAAGCGTTGTCCATAAAAACTTCTTAACCTTCTATCAGTCGTCCATATATCTAATGTTAAGCTCAAGTAATCTGATTTCATACATATGTCTTTTATTTTTTTCATTATTTTTTCACTGTATTTTGGCAAAGACTCGCGACAAATGTTTCTTCTGTTAAGCGCTTTATATTTTTTTATCAACTGTTTTCATAAAATTTTTGAATTCAGCTCTATCAACAATTGATAATGAAAGACCTAATTCAATGATTAATTTTTCAATAATAGCCGCATTTAATTCTTTTTGTCTTGGATCATTGTCCAAATATTGAACAGCAACATTTTCATTTGATATACTTTTGATTCTACGTTGACTTTTATCTTCATTCTTCCAGGTTTTTTGCCACTCGTCGAATTTGGCTTTATGCTTTGAACGCATATGTCTTCCAAAATTCGATGTTGTTTTGTGTGTGTCATGAATTACTGTTGAGCACAATGCACAAGATGCTGATCATTTATTACGTTGAATCTCTGTCCTGAGATCGTTATAAAATCTTTTAATAATAGGTGGAGTGTCAGGTATTAATTCACTCTTGTTAGATTGTGTAGCAATAGACTCGACAGTAGCCAAATCAGTGTTAAAAAATAGAAAAATCGTTACAGTGCAGACTATTCAAAATACTGTCGCATAAAAGTATTTCTTTTTCTTTTCTTACGTCTTTTTTATCGTCCGTTCAGTATCGATTACATCATCCTATTTCTAACTTTGTATATATTGTATATTCTAGGTATATTCTATTTGTATATTCTAGGTCTTCAATCCTCTCTGTGACGCGATGTTCTACTTAGAATATTCTCAAATCTCTCTCTCTGATGGTATATAACAAATATGTTTAACATCCTCATAATAATGTAAAGTTGCACTTGACTGACTCGAAAGTGACTCGAGTCAGTTTATCAAGATTCTCGAGTCCGAGTTACAGAAAAATGCGATTCGAGTCGCGTCGAGTCGTGCACTCGGACTCGTCCATCTCTGATTCGGCTTAATACGAAGATCTGAAATCTTCTTTATTTCAGGATATTTCTCATTGAAAAATAGTGTTTTTCTCTAAGCTCTCGTTTAATAGAACTTTCAGTTTCGGCCTGCTTCGGATCTCAAACAAACGGTCTGAATTGGAAAAAATAGTTTTTCTTAATGCAGTTTTTTATGCTCTGTTCAAATCTGGAAGAACTTCAGCAGTAGCTTTATCCTCTCAAAAATTGAGTTTGCCGATGCCAGTTTTGGGGAGTGTAACAGAACACACCATCTTATTTTAAACTTGGACCGGAAAACGATTGACATCTGAGTTGTGTAGCTTCACCTGCTCTATCCAAATAAGGGCTAAAATAAAAAATTTCATTCTAGGTGAAAAATACAAAAAAAAATAAAGTGCACGGTTTTGTCGACTTCTGCTGTTTTTTTCCTGTTTATTCGGACTTATTTGTGCTTTCTCAAGAGTACTGCCAAACGTTTTAGTCTAGAGATGTTGAACTCTAAGCCAATATCGATTATTATTGAAAATATTGTACAATATTATTGGCTATTCAACAGTCTGCCGGTAATCGGATCCTAATCTCGAACTTGAGCCCGAGGGTTCGGGTTCGAAATCAGGCTCTCGAAACTTTTTCTCAAGCATTAGATGTATCACCCATCAGGTGAATTTTATTTTTGCATCTCTACCAGTAGATATTTACTAATGTGGAAATGAAAGAGGCCACTACTTCACTGGAAAAAAGTTCTAACAGGCTTGGGGCGGGTTTAATTTTGAAAAACCGGGATCGGAATAAGGATTCCGACAACCTTTTTTCTGTTTTTTGAGTTCGCGAGGGATTTCAAGTCTACGGGATCGAATCGGGTTAGGATTTGAACATGTCAGACCGCAGGACTTTGCTATCCAATAACACTGTATATGGCGGTTCTAAGAGAGTTTTGTTTATTCATGCGGAGGGTTGGATAAAGTCGACCACCGGATTTTAAAGCGGAAAATAAGAATCTATTAGTGTCTAAAATCTCTAAAAACGTTCTCGGAAGATCTTCAGATGTCCGATACTGCAATGCTCCATCGTCTCCCAGAGACAACAACTCCCAGATCTATGAAATCGGTCCCAACAGATTCTACATGGTCGATTGTGTATGTGGCAACTTTTCCTCTGATTATCTGATTCTGTTAATTTGTATGACACGACGTCCTCTTAAGACAATTTTTTTGTTGCAGTTTATGTCACATAAAGATGTAAAGATTCTAATTGTGAAATGTATATCGAAAACGTGTAAATATGTATGATGTAAAGTCTTTTTGTTAAGTTTTCTACGTGTATTACGGTACACATTCATGTAAGGAAAATGCTTTTGTTTGCGTGTTTAAATAAAAAAAACCATCGATTGACATCGCAAAGTGGCACCTCCTATTCAATTTATCATTAAAATTAATCTTCTAGTCACTAAATTCTTGTGAACTCAGCATAGTTAGTCATCACTTGTCAGTGGTATGTTAATTGTCTTTTCCATAACTGCATTAACATGTACGTGCTCCTTTTGATTAGGTCGTCCAATGAATACCTGACAGACATTTGTCAACCTTCTGATGACAGACAGAATGCAAAAGCTTGTTGTAGGACCCTAGGCTAATGTGAAGAAACTAGTAGTGAAGACTGAAACTGTCAGATTATTGGTAACTCGAGTCACAAGTAAATACTGGAAATGTTTCATCAAAATTTAGGATGACATTTTACATTTTTTCGTGCATGTAAGAAGTGCATGAAGAAATAATGAAAAGTCATGGTAGCTCGTCATTGTATCTTATCTTGACCTTTCTTTTATCGTATGATGACAAACTATTTTTTGTATAAAAAGCCTTTCTTCTTAGCTAAAAATAAGATAAGGACGATGTTACGTGTGAATATGAAAATAATATTTCATTTCTGTTTGTAGACGTAATTCCTGCTCCTTGTTAAATTCTTATCTTATTGTACACGTAAAGAAAATGTCATATGAATGGTTGAATCCTCCCAAAACGTGGCATGTAGATGATAACACAAAAACAATTACTGTACAAACAGATGAGAAAACGGATTTTTGGAGAAAGACACACTATGGATTTATTCGAGACAATGGTCATTTCTATTCAAAGACAATGACCGGTAATTTCACGTGTGAAGTGCTCGTCCGCGGTGAATATCGTGATTTATATGATCAAGCCGGTATAATGGTTCGATTAGATGAAGAAAATTGGCTTAAATGTGGTATCGAATTTGTCGATTCGAAACAGTATGCAAGTGTTGTTGTAACGAGAGACGGTTTTTCCGATTGGTCAATTATCCCAATGAAGGATAATTTAACTGCATTGTGGTTGCGTGTTAAACGGTCAAAAGAAGCACTTCACATTGAATATGATG
>CAJNOQ010008438.1:0-11196 GCA_905250885.1 Didymodactylos carnosus | reverse complement strand
CACTATTTTAAAACTTACTGTTGCCCATTTACTTTTTAAGTGTAAAATGGCATAAATTAGAGCTTCGACTAGAATGATAAGCGCTACAGATCCGACTGCAATGCCAATTGTTGCTGCTACGGACACACATGCTGAAACATGAGAAGATTAGCATTACTATCCTTTATGCAGTTTCGTCATATGACCCATGTCTTTGACACAAGGTGGATCAGTTCAAATGCAACAAATCTATGACTTCATTTGCATTCACTTCTATATGTCAAACTTAGCTAGTCTTTATCCGACACGATGATGCTATTATCTGGGTATGCACCGGAATCAATATGCCAAATACCGAACACATCAAAAACATTTTGTACAAGATGCAATTTATTTACACAACAACCATAAAGAGCTGCCATTAGAATCAGCGTACTCTTATTGATTTACTCGTGTACTTTAACAAAAAGGTCTAGTTTCTATAAAATTCTATTTTGATATATTTTATTCTGATTCTGATGGCACCTCTTTATGGTTGTGTAAATAAATAGCATCCTATACAAAATGATTATCGATACTCTTCAACCTACTAGAGGTTGGTATTTCAATACCACCAAGATTACAACGATGGACAACTCCAATCCGCCCAATCACATCGCATTATCAAATCCTTACCTGCCAAAAGGAAGTTTATCAGCAAACACGACGCAGTTAAAGTTAACTAATGTAGAACTTCACTTCACTGGATTATATCATACAGATGGAAACAGCTACGCTCTAGGATTACAAATAATCGGTACGCAAACTCCGTGACAGTTTCTAATCTCAGTTGATCAAAGAGAGTTGCAGAGAATGACGCTGTTTCACATTTTTAAATCCGATTTTTGATTACAAGAAAGATCTATATATGACCTAGAAGGTTCCAGTTTCATTGTACTTTACCAGATTTTAAAAAATATAAACGAGGTGTGTCCTTCGTTTCTCAAAATATCCTAGAGTTACGTAGACTCCACCGATAATCTAACGCAAGATACTGATTGTCGAGGTTCGAATTGATGAAGTAATGTTGCGGGTTGCGTATATTTCAACGCGGTGACATGTTTCACGTGGAATACTATTTGTATCGCATTTTGTCTGGCTATTGGCAGCGGCGGACGACCTAAAAATAAATCCATTTTTTTGTTTTAGAATCCTCAGGAGCGTAGAACCCTCAATCGATTTTTGATGAACACTTCATGGTGATATGGCTTCTGAGATTACGAAATGACTAAATGATGATAAAAAAGGAAGAATTTATTTGTAACAGAAAGAAAAAGAAAACTGTTGTAAATACCGCTTAAAAGTCATGGGTCAGACGTATGCAAGCAGGAATCGTTAGCTATTTTTCGATCGATATCTATTTTAGTTTTCTAAAACCTAAGAAGAAATCAGTCTTTTGATATATCACTTCGTTGCTGCGCTGCACGAATAACGCTCATGTACGTTTCGAAAAAGACCTCGAGCTTTGAAAGTTTATGCGAAATGCTAAGTGGTTGATTCTTTATGAACCACCAATTATTCTCATTAGAGAGTCGGGATGGCGATATTCGTGATCTCTGTTGAATTCTCTATCTCGAACGGTGTATAAATAAACGAAATCTATTTTTTACTGCAAGTCTCCCTTACGGGCATCTTACTCATTTAAAGAAAATTCTCAGCTCTACAACATGGAGAAACGTATTTTTTACGATCATGTAAAAAAAGTCTTTCTGAGCACTTTCTGTAGAAAAATCATGCTTTTTAAACCGCGGCTTTTAGGAGTAATGAGATAAAGTCTTTTCCATTTTTGATTATGTGTTGCAATTTTTTTTTTCAATCGTTTTATGCTCATTTTATAGAGAATTTTTAGCTCTACAAAAGAACAAAACTTATTTTCTGATCCCATGTAAAAGAAAACCTCTATGATAAATTTATGTGAAAAAATTGCGTTTTTTAAATGATGGCTTTTGAGAGTAAGTTGGGCATATTACATCAACGATACATCAATAGATCTGCACTAATGTATCCTTTTGTGCCGTTATTAATTCTCTTTCGAACGACCTATTGCTCAAAAAAATTGTACGTGTCGTTTTTGACTTATAGTCAGAATACTAAAAAATTGTAAGAGACATATGTGCCTTTGCAAAATATTTGAGTTCCTTCCAAAAAAATGTCATAACTCTGCAGTAAAAAGACGCCGAAAACTACAATTTTGGATTTACACGTTATTTCGTACCGGAAATCGAAGGAGGCGGCTTTGAACGAAAAACAGATTTTGACTTGTTATGATCTTTTAAGCAGATGCTTGATCGACTGGTGGAGCCTCTCTTAAGAAAATTTTTATGAAACACTCTCCTATGCAACATTATCGAGACGATTTGCTCTTAACGTTGTTTTGCTCTATCATAATAATCGGAACAAATCCAAAAAGTGATTTCAATGGCTGAAGAGTTCTTCAATTATAGGAGCGATGCGTATGCAAGTTTCATTAAAACTGACTGATATGTTATCTCTAGAAATCAGAATTCCAGGCAATCAAATTTTTAAGTTCAACCAAAAACTTTTTCACACAACTCGGTGGTATAAAACAAACTTTGCTGGGCAAAATGAGACATCTCCGAGACATTCTTATGTTGAATCGTATTCATTAAATGTAAGGTACAGCACATGAAAACCAGCAAAATCGACAAGAAAATAATGAAAAATGGGACCTGGAGTCGCGTCAAAAAACTTAGTCGCCTCGCCACCCATTTTCAAGACTTACTCATAGCGCACACTGATCGCGATAGGATTTTTGCTGATAATTCAGCGACGGATCCAGTCATTCTGCGACACACGTGCCTTTCGAACAAAAAAGCTAGTCGAACTGTTCCAGAATAATTTATTTCTATGACAACCGCACCTATCTCATAAAATCATTTTATGATTCACTCATGTATTTTCTTTAAATCAGTATTTATATTTTGACAAGTCTTTTGGTTTTGCAAAATCGAGGAAAACTATGATTACATCAGTTAAGCTGCCCAAAATTTCAACATGTACTCCACTTTGTCTGCTCAACTTGGTCCTGCAATTAAGATTATAAATGTATATGGTCTTTCTTCCACCGAATTCTGGAAAACCTTTCACAAACAAAAGAAATGCATGCTGGTCTTCATAAAACCTTTTTCTAAATGCAGAATATACGGCAAACAAAATGGAGTAAATGTTGAAATCTTGCAGTAGTCACGATCGATTTTGACTGAGTTATGAATTTCTTCATTTTCGGTGAAAACAGCCAGAAATACATTATTTCACCTACTATAGATGATCACTAGATTCTTCAATTTTCTTCAAAAAACAAACACTGTCAAGAGATTCGATGAGGCCGAAAATCCATGTTTGGATTTATTTTTAAGGTTGCAAGAACTAACCGGACTTGGAGATCCCATTAAAATCAATGCCATCCGAGAACCATCGGATCTTGCGTTCTCGGCCTTTTTTAGTTTTTTAGAGCACACTTTGGGCTATCTAATCAAGTAGTTTTCAGTTAAATATTTCGACCGCTTCTTTTTTCACTTGTTAGATAGGGTACCGGAAATTCAAAAGGAGGGGGGCCATTTTGTGTTGGAATCGGCCCGTTAGCCAAACTCAGTTTTATTCACAGGGTAAGTACAATGCGAATAGATGAGTTGAACCGGACATCTTCGAAACCTTAGAACTACGTCTCAAGAGAAATTTTGTCACTTGAATATACATAAGAATAGCCCAGACATATCTGTCCTTCTGTCCGGAACGCTCCCAAGACACTAAACAGCGCCAATGTATTGGGTAAAACCCAAAACACAAACGACTCTAAAACTTGGATTGATCTCAAAACTGCCGTTTTCTCGCATGGACAGCTTTATGTCGCATTGTCATGATCAAGAAATCCTCAGCAAGTGAAAGTGCGAATTCAACCAAACCCCCAACAAGGACAACTGCTGCAAGATGAACACCAATTTACCCGCAATGTTGTTTTTAAGGAAGTCTTCCAACTTTGAATTTTTAAAAAATAAAATTTAAATAAAATTGCGTGCCAAGTAAACTGAAGCTTCTATGGTTTTCAATTCAAGAAACTCGATCATAACTTCTAGAGCGAACCATAAGCACCACCTTGCTCAAACTTGAAGTCATCGCTCGCCCTACTTATGGCCCGTTTTTCCGACTCTACAGAAGCTTGCCACATAGAAAATTTTTACAACATATATATAAACGCTGGGCGTCCGTGGTTTTCCACGGGTTATTTCTAGTATTTTATATATTGACACATAACATATTGAATATTCCAACAATCAGAAAAAGAATTTTGATTTGAGGTATCCATATGTCGATTATATCTAAGGCAGAACATGGAAAGTTGCTCTCTAAAAACAAACCTTTTCTGGGTATGAGGCCTCTACGCGACGGGAGGGAGACCGTTGGCTCCCTACAGATCCCGTTCATCATGATGACTGGCCAACATCCGACCACAAGTCTGAACGGCTCATTTAAGACAGTCTCTTGTGCAATCTCCGGCGGTGAACGCATATGTCTATCAAACCCCAGTGTTATTTGTCTTCTGTTTCTATAAAAGTCACATTCCTTTATTCCTTGTGCTCTTTCTTACTTTGGCAAACACGTGAGTTTTCCTAAGTCAGGTAAAGTAAGTAACGTAGAAAATACCAGAGTTAGAAGGCTGAAACTTTCGGTGATAATAATAGATATCTAGCACAGTAACGGAAAAAATTTCAGCTCTTAATTCGCTATTTTGACTAAATTACGAAATTTTTAGTATTAGTAGGTTCCCTTGTAAAAAAGTTCATAACTCTGAGAAGTACCATGACACCAAATTCTTTTAGGGGTTCCCTCGTCAGATATGCCGACCAGAACACGAAAGCGTTATCTGATTTTCCCAGCGATAGACTTTTTCTTTAAAACTTTAATTTCGCAACATTTTATTCTGTCGGAGACAACACTGTAAGTCGCACTAACTTCTGGCGCCAAACACACATAATTTAAGAAACAACTAAAACAGTCACTAATTCTACTTCTTGATAGGGGTGAGACAAATCCAGTTCAGTTCTTGTTACTGCTTACCAGTTCTTTTCAAAAGAACAAGAAAATTTTGTGCTACTAATATATTAACTTCAATTAATAAGTATTAGTTCTTTTTATACATAGTAGTGTGTAAAACTATCTGCTCTTTGGAATGGCGTTTGAACTGACTCTCTAGCATCGATAGTAAAAAAGATATATCAAAAACAAAACTTACGGTTTATTTTCCCCATCTCTGTATATAATAGAGCATCAGCGAGGAGTTTGAGATTTACCTCTTCAAATTTCCTTCTATCTACAACTTGAAACAAGGCAAAAGTTTCTTCAAATGTTCTTCGGAAATAGTTTGTCATTTGTGCACGAGCCTAAGCGCATATTGTGGCGTTGTTCTTGTGTATACATACTTGACATCTATTTTCGTGTTTTGCAGTTTGCTAAATTTCAACAACGAATTGCGTCGAGATTATGAAAAACTAAAAGAAAAATCATCGTACAACGTTCAACTATGCGATTTGTGTATTGATATCTAGATTAAAGAACGAAAAATAATATTTTATTATCTGTATCTTCAAAAATCTCTTTTTTCCCTCTAATCTATCTTCTTATTTAGTTTATGCAGCTTTCTGTATTTTCCGAATCTCTTCATTCTCAACAATTTTCTTGTCATTTTTTCTCATTATTATTCTCATTCTCATTTTTTCTCATGGTTTTTTACAATTACTAAATGCTCTTCTTTTTACAATTTTTTTACTGGTGTTTATTTTAATAAATTTTCGAATTTTTTATCTCATAAATAACAATGTATCTAAGATCATCAACGTCAACAGTAAACATGCAACGATCAAGAAATATCGGAACCTTTTGTTTTTCACATATGATATTTCTTTTACATGTGTCGACGGTATTATTAACTATAGTCAATGCATTATCAAGTGAAATATATGGCGATGGCGATAGTGAAAGTAAGAGACGATAATAGAGTGACTAAAATTGTCTTTCTATGACTTATTTTTTGGATGAATTTTAGTCAAGATTATGTTCAGGTGTCGGATAAATCTCAAAATAAATTCCCTTTTTATTGTTTTGACTAGCAGAAAAAATTCTGAAGGAACTATGACCAGATGTGGTTTGCACGATGTCATGCGTAACAACATTGCGTTTTATAAACAATTCAGAGAAGTGTATTTCTGCGTTGAAGTTACTCTCTATTCTTGACATCCTTCTTACAAATGTTAGGAATATAAAACCTTAGATAATGTTTTCTTTCCTACTTTTTAGCCATCATTCAATTATCAAACGATGCAATTTATGTTGTTAAATCATCTGCTCAAACGTTTTCTTTGGTAAGTCTTTTCTAGAGAAAAAAAACGTCATGAATTTAACGTCGGTTTTTATTGTTTTAGAACAGAGACGATTCAAATAACGATAATAATGATCTAACTGCGTTATTACTATCATTATATAAAGAAAATTACCATCTTAATGACATCGATGAAGCTGTCATAAGCAATATTGAAGAAGACATAGAAGAAACAAACCAAACTCCCATAACATCGACCATCGCTTACCCTGATTTATCTGTATTCAGTAATTCAATAAAAGAAATCTTAACAACTTCGATATCATCCTTAGTCCAATTTATTCCTGCTATTCTTGATTTTGATGTTCAGTAAGTATCTTTCGTTCACCGTTTTAAATAATACTCGTTTCTCCATTTATTTTTTCTCTCTCTTTCAGATCAATTGGTGTTCCCCGTGTTCATAGTGTTATTGTTATTAATAACAGTCCTGATACATTAAATTTAGAATCAATATCTGGCACAACTGTCCAATTTTATTGTTCATTTTTTACCCAAAAATCAGTTCCATCCAATTCAAATACGTCTTTCAATATTTACTTTTTACCTCGATCCTTAGGCAAAGCTCATAGTACATTGGTTATCAATAGTAATCAAGGAATATTTCATTATTCGGTATACAATGGATTTCAGAAGATTTTATCAGTTTCTTCTGTGATAAATTCTATTTTTAATTATAAAATTTTAGGTGTTGGGTACTGGTTTGCCAAATCCATTTCGTTTACGTCCCTATGTGGGTGTCCATATTCCATTGAATACAAGTTATCAACAATTTGTTCGTCTTCATAATCCGTATAATCGTACACTAGAAATTACCGAAGTTTATACAAGTGATGATGATCTTGTCATTGTACCACCTGCTATCGATAATATTCATTTGTTAAAATCATCATCATCAACAACAACAACAATAATAAATAATAATTTTTTATTTGCTTCCACTTCTGATGACACACTTCCAAATGGTTCTCCTATTCATCATTTTCATTTTCATAAAGATTATTGGACTTTAAAACCATATGAAACAAAAATTATAATGAAATTAAATTTTTTAGCACGAACAATTAATAAACACTCAGCATTTTTATGTATTAAAACAAATTTAAATGATACAATTATACTTCCAATTGAAATGGAAGTATCAAATCAACCAGGTTTATATACAAATATTGATTTAATTGAATTTGGAAATGGAGTAATTAGATCAAATGAAGAGCCAATTACAATTCAATTGTATGTGATAAATAATGGACCAAAATTACTCACAATCTCTGTGAGTATTTTCAATTTTTTGTTGAATAAACTAATTGTTAGACTATTCAATGTTTTAGGATGTTCGTTTGAATCATCCCACAGATGCAATAACAATTCGTTTTGAACACGTTTATTTACCAGTTGATATCTATCGTTTAAATAAAATAGCTGAAATAACATTGGATCCATCTAAAATTCCAACAGATATCGAACAACTATCTGGCCTCATACAAATTCGTACAAGATCATCAAATCACTATGAATTACAAATACCTTATCGTATAACTATTTATCATGGATCATTAGATTATGAAAAAGAGAAAACATTTTTCTTCATTTCATCATCTCTATCACCAACATCGATGACATCAAATGACTGTGATAAATCATCAAAATTGTGTGAAAAAGATCTCGAACAATGTCGTCATATTTCTGTTATCAATCGATTTAGTTATCCATTAGTTATTCACAATGTTACATTTGGAGAGGAAACGATTCACAACTACATTAATGTAAGAGAAAAAACACGTTTAATTAGATATGAATGATTGGATCAAATATAATGCGAAAATCTTACCACTTCGATTTTAAACTTAAAAGATAGAGAATGTTTCGTTCTACAAAATCTTGTACATCCGCTATTTACGCGTTGTTTGATTATTTGGGAAGACGCAGAGGAAGGATAAGCAAGATGCATAACCTCGACGAAAGCAATAGGTGTAATCTGGTTCTGATACTCAATCTAATTGATTATGTAATAATGTTTCTAGCAGCTATTCATCTCAGGTACTTTCTGTTAAGAAAGCATCGTCATTCAATTAATCGACATCGTAAATTAAAATTATTGCTAATATTTTGTTAGTGATATTGGATGATTTGAAAATGATAGGATGCTATTGTATCGAACATATTACGATGTACCGTATGGTGCTAGGAATCCGTTCATCAAATGAAAGACAGAATTGTCTACTTTATAAAAGCCACTATGTGTTACACTCGAACCATAGTCTCTGACTAATTTTTTTCTGCTTTTTTACCAAATATGACGCCACATGAAATGATCATTTTTCTTGTTCACCAAAACTTTTTAATTTTGATGTCATATGAACAAGCAGTCTCACCAAAAAGATGGCTCTAACTTTAATGAAGATTTCTATACTCATTCTCTTCGCTCAGTCCCCACGTTAGTACTCAAAAGCTGAAAAGTCACTAAAATTTTGAATGAGCACCCCTCCTCCCAGCTATACGTCTTGCTTACCCTTCGTCTGTGTTTTTTCTTCTTCAAATAAATAGCGGAGTGTAAATAGCGGATATATAAGATTTTTTAGAACGAAAAATTTTCTGCCTTTTAAGTCTAGAACAAAATTTTAAAACCTAATTGGAGTAGCAAGATTTTCGCATTATTTTTGATCCATCTGTTACTTAGATTTTGTTCAGCAGAGATGCATGCACTTCGACTATGTTAAGTCTTTGCTTGTACCAACTTGTTTATTGTTAGATCAACTATTGATCGATTACAAAGTGTTCAATCTGTGATTTGCACCATAATACATGTCTTCATTATGTCTATTGTTTGTTTTTATTTAGCTCAATTATTCTTCGGAGCCAATTTATTTATCGCCTGGTGAAGAAAAAATACCATTTTGTTTAAAATTACAACGAACATCAACATTGGATAAATTTGTCAATATTGAAGATTCGATTGTTATTCATACGAATTTATCGTTTTTTCATTTACCCATTTATTTATACAATGCACAATTAACAGTAAATAATTACGTAAATTATCGATTCAACCTTACTCATAGATGTTCTCTGTTTTTAGTTTAATTTGTTTGATGGAGGTATGGCTAGTTATGGAACAATATTGTTAAATTTAAATAATATTTTGCTATCGAGTATCTACGTGAATACAATGAAAGAAGTAAAAATTGTAGTCTCAAATTCAAATCCAATTGAAATATCAATAGAGAAAATATTTTCAACTTACTCGCCAAATTCATCGATTCAATTATTGTATATGAAACATTTATCTAGTAATAAACGAGTTATATTCAATAAATCTTACACCAATTTAGATATTGCCAAAGTAAATGAACAGCGATACATTCTTTGTTTTTGATACTAATTCTGATATATTAAATTCGACTTTATTTCTACCGAACACGGTTGTAAAACAAATTTATTCAGTACAAATAAAGTCGAGTTCAAAATATCGAAATCGTTTTTTTTCTGTAGCCGTAGTAAACTCTACTGATTCATCCATACGTTTGACAATGAATTTGTCTTTTCTCTAGATATGTAATAGTTAAGAGAGATCACTTACAAAAAGGCAGTCTCGCGGACTGCGCGTGTAGTAAGATCCTGTTCAATTTTCGAAGGCTTGAGCTTCTGTACCACTAAAAAGCGGTTGTACAACAAATTTATTTTTGTAGTATTATTTTAATATTTTTCAGCTTGTGATACCTGCTCAACACCAAGCCATATTTTCCATCTTCATCAATGGAACTAATATACCCAAAGCATATATTGAATCGATCAAATTTGAAACACCATACCAGGTAGAACGCTTTTTTGTCTGATAACTGCTAGCTATTATAGCCGCCAAAATATAAGGCACACCGTTGTTTTTTGAATAACTCGAGAATGAAAAGTGATAAAGACTTACGATTTTCGTCATTCGATAGCCAAGGCTTTGGAGCATCCGTAAGCAGAAAGTTTTTTGAAATTGTATCTCAAAAACCGGTTGTCTGACGAATCATCAGAAAACCATTTCATAACCCAAAAACTTAACATAGCAATATATTATTTATTCATCATGGATAGATAGTCCAAAGTGTCCTCTTCGAAACCGGAACTAAGCAAACTCTTAGTTTTTCGTAGCATTGGACTTCCTGGGAGCCACAGGATTGATACTTCTTACCTACATTAGATGAAATAACCCATTTTTGCCTATTTTTGCGCAAAATTAGAAAACTCATAATGCAGTCGAGATCAATCCAAACTATGTCAGAATATCAAGATATACTCTATCTGATCTACTTGATATGCCTTTTTGACTTAAAATTAGTGAAAAATGTTCTTTTATTTCGAAAGATATCTAGAAAACCTTTTCAAAAATCATAATATTTTCTGTTACTTTTTATAACCTTTGTTGCGCTGCATAATACAGTGTAGATCAAATAGAATATATCTTGATATTCTGACATAGTCTGGATTGATCTCGACTGCATTATGAGTTTTCTAATTTTATGCGAAAATAGGCCAAAATGGGTTATTTCATCTAATATAGGTTTACACTAGCTTTTTGAACTATTTTCAAAAACGAACATTGCCACGAGACTCTCGGTGTCCGATAACCGATGTTTCTATTGGTTTTTGGGATTACCCCATCTAAAGAAGTATCGATCCTGTGGCTCCTAGAAAGTCCAATGCTACGAAAAACTAAGAGTTTGCTTAGTTCCGGTTTTGAAGAGGACACTTTGGACTATCTATCCATGATGAATAAATAATATATTGCTATGTTAAGTTTT
>CAJNOQ010008437.1:0-11198 GCA_905250885.1 Didymodactylos carnosus | reverse complement strand
TACCAGAGAAAAAACGTTGAAACGTATTCTGCGAAACGGGTATGCAGGACTGTACGATACGGATATCGGTTTCTATTAGGAGCAAATACCAAAACCGATATTCGTTTTGTAAGCTACGGATTTTTTTTAGAGAGTAGAAGAGCACAGAATGAATATTATTAGTGATAGATCTACGAGTGTGTGAACATAATTAAAATGTGTACTACCGACTTTATAAAGACGATCTTTTTGCAGGATTGTGACATACATGACTGTAACAGAAAGCTCAAATACATGGGCGCATCGAACAAGATTTCTAGGTGTTTTTTTCAAAACTGTCACATTTTCTAGGTGCTTTTCACTTTCTTGAATATTTTATATATCAGTCGTCGATGCCCTTTGTAGCTGCGTCGGATCCTCGCGATTAATGCAAACGTAATGCTTCAATGCACAGTGTATGCGATAATGCATGGAATACTGCAAAATCAATTCAGAAGTAATGCAAAGGTCGCCATGGCGGTGTGGGGCGACTGATAGTGAGTGACTGAGGTGAAAAATACCTGCCACGTTTGATCTCGGCTTCTTTAGATCTCTTATGATGCTAAAAACACCTCAGAAACTCTTCTTCGGGTTTCTTATTTACTAAGCGTTTCTGAAGACTCGGCGCATTTCGGTAGCCTACCACAGGAGTACTCCCGCTGAGTGGCGTTTCCGAAAAGTATGCTCGCGATGCTCGGTGAAAGTGGGATGCAAACTTATCCATGTCTTCAGAATAAGTGAAATGGAATAGCAAGGTCCTTTCATAATCAGTCTGAGCTATATTCAGAGATTTCGATCTACTATTAAAGAATTTATATAGTAGTACCTCCCGACCGAGCTCATAACTGGCTTCTATCAGAGGCTGTATTTGCAAATCCCTAACGGCTCGATCAAACTGTTTTTGAATGAAATTATCTTTATATTCATTAAGATATAAAGCCATCTGTATGTGTGCCTTTTCCTTCCTATATAACAAAAAAGTTGAACTGTGCCTGACGGCTCGAACTAAAGCTGCAAAAGTTATGTTCCTTTTATTGTGAAGGGGGTGCATACTTGAAAATTAAATTTGGTAACTTGGTAAATAGTATGGTTCGTGTGAAGGTTTATGGAAAACACTAGTCACTAGAGTCCCATGGCTATTTTCGATGTTTATATGATAGAAACTCTACCTTCTTACTGATATCTCCAGTTAATTTGATATTTTCTTGATCCAGACGATTCCAACGCACCAGTCATTCTCGAATCTGAGATACAGTGACATTGCATGCAATAAAAATATCGTCGGTGTACCGGAAATTTAGCCCTCTTTTGATGGCAACTATTGTTTTCTGCATTGGTCTTTCAAAAAAGTACATGTATACATTAGCGAAGATGAGAGTAAACGGGCAACCCATGGCTCCTCTCGAGTCTGACGATAATAATTCTTTCGCGTAAGCGAAATAATTATTTTCCAGTACAAACTAGGTCATTTTCAGTATTATTTTAATTAGAACGCCTGCAATTTGGGTGAGTTTAGCTTGGTTGATCATTCCTTAAGAATAAAATATTGGAATTGAAGAATCCGACAGAAGGATTAATAGAGGCCAATTATTGGCTTAATGCAATTGAAATTATTTTTCAAAAATTAAATTATCCACAGCTTTGTTGGCCTGAAGAAGCTGCTAAATGTTTAAAGGACGATGCAGCAGCAAACGTTGTTTTTAAACCATCGTACAATTTAAAAGAACAGATTCGACTACCGTGATCGATTTCGAAAAATACTTCTCGACTTCCAACATTTATTTGATAATTCCCAAATGACAATTGCAAAGACTGAAGTATCACATGTAATAAACACTAGTTCACATTCGCCACCGTGCTCGAAGTGTTATCCAATGAGTAAGCCGAAGGAAGAGGCATTATATAACATCTTAACAGAATTAATGAAAGCGGGGTTGATATCTAAAGCCAAGTCTCCGTATGCTGCTCCAGCATTTGTTAGCACCCAAGTCAGACGGTACCTGGCGATTTGTGGTAGACTATAAACGATTAAATAATGTCACGATAAAAGACCAGTTTCCACTGCCTAATATGGAACAAACAGTTCAAAGATTGGGAGAAGGATACGAGTATTTTACCAAATTCGACTTAAAATCAGGATTCTGGCAAATTCCAATCAAAAAGCAGGATCGTCCTAAGACGGCTTTTATTACGCCCTTTGGCTTGTATCAGTTTAATGTTTTACCCCAAGGGCTCACAAACTCTCCACCCACCTTCCAACGGGTCATGTCAACCGTTTTGGAGAGTTGTCGTCATTTCTGTCAAGTATATCTAGATGACATCGTAATATTTTCTAAAACGGCAGAAGAACATCTCGGTCATGTATATAAAGTTTTACAATGTTTACACCAGAACAACATGAAGCTCAATCCATCCAAATGCTCAATCGCACAACCCAAAATAGACTATCTCGGGCATAGCATCACGGCTACAACAATTCCACCTCTGAATGAAAAAATTAATGCTATTCTAAAATTACAAGAGCCACGTACATTGAAAGAAGCAAATCGATTTATTGGCGCTATCGCATGGTATCGTAAATTCATTAAACGATTTGCTAAAGTTGCTGCATCAATTCATTCAGTCACAAACTTGACGAAGAAAACCAGGCATAAATTCAGATGGGGAGGTGATCAGTTCTTGGCCTTCCACCAATTGAAAAATATCCTAACAACCGCACCCTTATTGTTACAGTTTCCGATTGAAGGAAAACCGTTAATACTCAGTACCGACGCATCCGATGTAGGCATCGGAAGGGTATTGCAGCAAGAAATTGGTGGCCAAATACATAACATTTACTATCATTCCCAGTTGAAAACGAAAGCGGAAAGGAAGTACGACACAATAGAGAAAGAAGCATTAGCGATATACAAATGTTTAGAACGCATGAGGTCGTACATTTTGAATAAAACCGTTATAATATATACAGACCATTGTCCGCTGTGCAACGTGATGAACAAAAATGTCAAGAATACACGTGTGGCAAAAATTGCTAATATGTTGCAAGAATACAATATACGAGAAATTATACATATAAAGGGAAGGTATAACTGCCTTCCGGATTATTTGTCCAGAAATAATGCTACCGAGGTAGATGCATTGTTAGATGCTGATTATGGGTTGGAAATGAGCAGCAGTGGCCGCCACACTGCTAGCGATGTGGTCGGCGTAATAACACGATCAGCAGCGAAGACAGCAGAGGTGACGATGAGGAGTCTACCTGCAGAAAAGCCTGCAAATAACACTCCACTTACAGAAGCAGAACCATCAAAAGAAAGAGTATTACCAAGTTTTTTGGACATAACAAATTTGATCGAGGCGCAGCAGAAAGATCCAGAAATTCAGAAAAAGATCAGCGAAGTTCAGGAAAATCCGAATAAATATCCATATGTGTTGGAACATGGTGTCTTTTATAAATTATTGTCAAGAGATTCTGGAAGAACTAAAACAAAACTTATTTATCTTCCTAAACCAATGATAGCGCCTGCTCTTCGATCCTGTCATGGTCATCCACTAGCGGGACATTTCGGGCTTCACAGAACATATGATAAAATGAAATACAAGTATTGGTGGCCTAACATGCAACAAACAATACACGATTACATCAATTCGTGTCCCAATTGTAACCAACATAATTATAGTAGGAAAAAGAAACCTGGACATTTGTATCCAATACCACCACAACAAGGTCCGTTTCAGATGATCGGAATTGACTACTGTGGACCTTTGATGTTAACCCCAAGTGGAAATCGTTATGTTCTATGCATAACAGATCATTTCTCGAAACGGGTAACGGCTGTGCCATTACTAAATTGTACAGCTCAAACGACTGCTGAAACCATACTCACTGAATATATATGTAAATTCGGAGTACCAACAGTCATTCTATTGGATAATGGTACACATTTTCAAAATCAGTTGATGTCAGCGTTAATGTATTTATTAGGTCACAATCATATATATTCCACAACTTATCACCCTCAAACCAACGGTACGATAGAGCGTTTTAACGCTACGTTTGTTCCACAGTTGGCGAAATTACAGGACCAGGAGTCCAATAACTGGGATGATTTTCTTCCAGCGGTGATTTTTGCTTATAACACAGGTCAACATTTCTCAACAAAGTTTAGCCCCTTCCAGTTGCAATATGGACAGATCCCTAAGTTACCACCAGATCAAAACCCAAAGACGTTGGCATTTAATAAACCGTGCGACTATTATCATCAACTTCAAAAGAACCTTAAGACCTATCATAAATATGCCCGTGGCAACATGATTCATCTGCAACAGCTTTCCAAACAACGATACGATCGTAATCGAACAGACCCACATTATCAAATTGGAGATTTAGTTTTAACAAGATATTATGGAAGGAAACATAAATTGATTGAAACATTTTCAAGAACGCCATCCAGAATCATTGAAGTCGAGGATCCAATTTATTGGGTGGAAGATGTCGAAATGAAGGCAATGACACGAGTACACGTTAATGATTTACGGCTCGTGCTACAAAAACAAAAATAACACCAATTAACGATTACAATTGAAGCAATTGAACTATTACGGACGATATTTTCAAATGAGAGATGTACGACTGCTAAATGTATATTATCCTTGATATCTGCTATGAAACTGTACTGTTTTACGTTTTTCTGTTCTAAATCTGGCAGTGCTTTTAATGTTAAAGTATTAATATCCTCGTACCTTTCATTACCACCAGCATGTGGCTGTTTCGGTGGATAAGTAGGCTGAAATCCAAAGAACTTTTACGCTGATTCCGAAACACCAGGTTTTTGTCCCTCCCTTCGCTGAAGCAACTCTGTTCTTACCGACAGCTCATAATTATGTGATGGAGTTCTCTGTCGCTTTTGTCTCTGATCATTACAACCTATCCATAATCATTCTCATTTCTCATCGCTAGTATCAATCCCATCGTGTTTGTCGACATCCTCACATCTACCCATCTAATGTTAGCTAGGATAGACTAACGTTGTAAGATATATGAAGAATCCTGTTTGAGATAAATTTTTTCGGTGTTTGTTTATTCATAAAGAACAGGTCTATCGACCGGCTATCTCGGACTTTAATTTGGGGGTGTTAGTGGAGTGGGTGAGGGTGAGACAATGAGAAAACAAAGACTGTCTTTCTTCTAATTTTTCTTGTTCAGTTGTTTTCTTGTAACTTGTTGGGAACAAAAGAAAATTAGGAAATCGTAATCCTGATTTTCCTACAAACTGGCCTATATATCAGAACGTCATTTCTTACCGTGAAGCAAGCGTCTGATCAATTTTGCTTCGCAGCCAAAAATGTCAGAAATTAAATTTCACATATTTTATGCGGAATGGATGCATCACAAGAGAAAACAATGAAAAAAGTTGCTCAGAGTCGAATTCAAATTAACATCGTGTTTAGTTAGCTCTGCCAACATCATTTTCTTACAGCTCCTCTTTACTTTTGACAAGCTGCATATGCACAAAAGCACTGAACTTAGTCGATTGTCTTCCGTGGAGAAATGCATTTCTGGTGATCAATATTACATATGTTTCATTATTGTTACTAGAAAACATTTTTTGCTCGCAAGTTTAGGTTATTGTTCCATGTAGCAAAGTTTCACACAAATCACTACATTTGCTGCAGCTCAGGTACGTTACCATTGCTTGTGTTTGGTCTATTTGGACGGAAACAAATCAGCCTTTTTATGATCAACAAGGATTCTTCACGAAATACCCTTGATGAACAAATGTAAATGAAAAAGCTTGTATAATTACTCCAAAATAATAGTGATACAATGACATTGACTAAACGTTCAATTGATTGTTGTTGATCATGTTTGACAATGTGTACTGTGAGTATATAATAGGCATTAAATGTTGCAAATGGTAGCAAGGCGACACTCGATTTGAATAATTGTAGTAGTAACATTTTCGTTATCTGATTATTCATATGTTGAACAAGTCGATTTCTTCGAATGCGATTCATACGTGTTAAATTGCGACGGGTTAAAAAGGCAAACAGAAAGTAGAGTACGGATGGTAAATAACCGTTCACAACACATGTTGCGATAATTTCAATTGGCAAACAAAGTATTGTTTGGTGGTTGTAGACACACGATGGTAGTCTCATATGGTAGCAGAATGCAGCTGGAATGAAGATAATACAGCAGAATAGTGTAATCACTATAATTATGCGTTTTGTTGTTGAGTTTATTTGTAATTTACTTCCTCGACAACTCATGCTGAAACGTTCAATACCGGCCATGACAGTAAATGCAGCGGATGCTGCGGTTGAAACATTAACGATATATAATCGAATTTTACAAAACAAAAAGCTTTCGACGATGTCGATGTTATACTGTACGTCAACAATATTGAACAGTGGTCCAGTAGTCACGTGTATGATATCGGCGATAGATGCTGAACATAAATAAATTGAACACGGGCTAGTTTTCAATGACTTTTGCGTAAATACGGCAATATTCATGAAACAACTTATCTCACATAATATTAGCAATGGAATACCGACATAGATTAATAATTCATCTGATACGAGTGCCGATGTTGATGTGTTTGATAATAACATGATTTGAGATGAATAAATGAACAAATTTGTGTAATATATCGAAACTTTAGCAAACAAATCGCTTAGTCTGCTCTTTTTTTCTCATTTGCACGCAACAGAGTAACATTTATTTTTGATTCTATGCGTTTTCTTCTGTCACATTCACGATTTTCCTTTCTAGAAACACTCACTTCTATTTCTTTATTAATTTTCATGAGATCCGGTAGAAGAATAAATTTTTATTCAACACTAATGGCGCTCTTTTACTGTGACACGTAAAATAAGTCAAATTATGAAATATTTTTCGCACGATTAAATTATAGGCATCACACTAGATTCAGGATGGCTAATTTGTTGTACTTCTGTATGACTTATAGTGTCAGTTCCTATGATATTCGTTGAAATTGTAGAGCTGCAGCGCTTAGAATTTATTTATACGTATGTTGATTACATGTATGAAAAAAGAAACGGATAAATCCCATCCTTCATAGATATTATCATGTGATTACTTTTCATTGTCGAATAGAAGAAAAGTGCCCTTTAGTGTTGAATGAAAATTTTTTCTTCTACCTGATCTCATGTAAATTAATAAAGAAATAGAAGTGAGTATTTCTAGAAAGGAAATTCTTGAATGTGGCAGAAGAAAATGCATAGAATCAGAAATAAATGTTATTCTGTTGTGCGCAAATAAGGAAAAAAGCAAACTAAGCACCTGGTTTTCTAATTCGAAATATGGCACGTATCTATTGATCTCAATTTGTGTTATTATCTGTTAGGTATTATGCAACGGATCCTTAAGATCGTAGGCGGCGGATCTATGGATGATCGTGGGGCGGATGTGTTGTGAATTAAATATTCGACCTGTCATCAGTCTCGAAGTGTGAATCGAATGATGTGCCTTTCAAAGAAATCTGAGAGAAAAAACACCAAACTAGAAGGGCAGTTCTGTTCAACTGAATGCGATATCGACTCTAGCTAATTATGTGTTTCTTTCTTCAAAAGACTGAGGGTAAAGGAGGGGGCTTAACTTCATCAGATAATGGTCCCTCGTTTTTTTGCTTATTTTGACTCGACTATTGTAGAAAAGACGTTTGGCCACATTTTCCAGTAGTTCTTATGGAAAATAAGCTCAAAATACGTTTTTAAAGTTGATTATTTTGAGATTCCATCAGAGCACGTCGTTGTTAAGAAAAAATAATATTTCTGAAAAAATCCAGCATAGGTTTCACACAAACCTTGATATGACAAAATAGCCGGTGAAAAACTGAATAAAATACTCTATGAACAATCCTATACATCATTTTCAATAGGAAGAAATTATTTTTACAAGAGACAAATTGACCTAAAAGACGGCATAGGGGATGTCTAAGTAGTTTTTTCTTCATATGCAAGCGAGGATCCAACTTGTATTTGATATAGAAAAGTAGGCAATGAAAAACTGAATAAAATGGTATGTGAACCATAGTTACGTACCATATTACTAAGGAGAAATGGTTTATTTTCAAGCATCCCCTGTCTAGTGACCATACTTGAATGATCATATTTTCCCATTTTCTCCTGTAAGCAAGAGAGGATCCAGCTAGCTAGGAGATGCAAAATGTGACAGTCGGTCGCCCTGATCTGTAAACCTGCGTCAATCGCTGTGATGCGTTATTCTGTAGAAAAAGATCATGTCTCTACCTGATATATTTCGAAAATAAGCGGAATATATTTTTCCAAACTAGACCTTTTTTCTTCGAGCGAGTACTCTCAACAGACTTTGTAGAAGGCAGGCCAGATCCGATGGAAAATGTCGAAAAATGCACTTTTCCCGTGCAAGGGTAGAATGGCTATAACGTTTTTTGCTGACAAGGCTGGAGACTTGCGGTTTTCACCATTCGGTTCAGCTCGCCGAGCTCTGTCTCTGTGGGGTCTCATCGTAACGTTCCACAGCCACTTGGAATAAGACCGGGAAAGGAACCTGCAAAGAAAGTTAAATTAGCTTTAACAAAAGACTGAATATTAGTGAAAAACTATTGTAATCTAGCACTTATTTTGTTTCTGAATTATTTTTTTGTTACTAAGTATACTTTACTACTGACAAAATCATAAATTAATTTTCATAAATCATTTACCGAGCTCATTTCTCTCTGTTCAGAGTATAGATTAATTTTTTTCGAGCTCATTTCATTTTGTGTCGAAATTTTTATTCTTTAATCGATACAGAAGTTAGCTTATTCCACGTTAAATTTTGTTCCAACTTCAGCTTCTGACAATCTGAGAATTTTGCAAAAAGGAAAATGTTATTGCACATTGAGTTCACGAAGTTCTTGTAAAGAAACAACGATTTCATCACGAAAAAACGTGAGGTTCTTGTGGAGAAACAACGATTTTGTTCACCAAAAAGCATGAAGCTCTTGTGGAGAATTAACGATTTCTTCAGGAAAAAACATGAAGTTATTTTGGAGAAGCAACGGTTTCTTGAGGGAAAAACACAAAGTTCCTGTGAAGAAACAACAGTTTCTTCACGAAAAAAACAGGAAAAATTCTTGTGCAGAAACAGCGTTTTATTCACCGAAAAACATGAAGTTCAACGATTTCCTGACGAAAGAACATGAAGTTGTTGTAGGGAAACAATGGTTTCTTCAGGAAAAACATGAATTTCTGGTGGAGAAACGACTATTTCTTTAACTAAAAAATATGATGTTTTTGTGGAGAAATAGCGATTTATTCACCGAAAAACATGAAGTTCTAGCGCAGAAACAACGATTTCTTTTCGATGATTTAGACCCTTCCGAGCGCCTTCAGTCGAATATACCCGACAGAATCTACTTGAAACCGCACAACAGTTTACCACGAATAGTATGACTATAAAATCAACATTTCTCAGTAACCACCGCCGTTTTTTTATGGGAAAAATGTGTTTTGATCACGAAATTTTTTAAAAGCGAAATGATCACGAAATTTTTTAAATGCGAAATGATCACGAAAGAATACAGAAATTTATTCAACAAATTTATGTATTTTATATGAATAAAGCAATCATATTCATCATATTGCTGAATATATGTAATGACGGCATCTAGTACACATGTTAGTGTGCCATTATCCAAATCTAAGCTGTTCCACTGTAAATGTATTCAAAAAGGAAAGTTGCTGTATAAGGTGTTTTCTGTCAATATTATACAATCTACAGTGAAGAAAATACTAGTCAATATCTTTCGTATCATGTAGGGGTGTTAATTTAGTGTTACTTTGGAAAATAAATGTAAATAAATGAAAAAAAAATTTATCTTTATTTTATATATAATTTCTAGAAATAAATAAATAAATATAAATGAATCATTTACTTTTATAAAATAAAGATAAATTTTTTTTTCATTTATTTACATTTATTTTTTATATATAAATGACGAATTTATCTTTATTTTTTAACTATAAATGATTCATTTACTTTTATCCATTATTATAAATGAACACCCCTAGTATCATGTCCGCAACTACGGTAAGGCGAATCAACACATTTGTGCCGATAGAGATAGTAGTTTAGTGGGGGTAAATTTGATTTAATACGCATAAATATGATTTCCTCACGCCGGGCAGGGAACTTGAGTAGTTTAGGAAAAACTCGTGTAGATACATACCCCACTTTTAGAGTGTCACGCATTTCTGATATTTTCATAGTTGAGAAAGTTGCATCCTTCTGTAAAAGGTCGCTCCACTCTCGCACTACACAGTAAAAGAATCTTTATCCATGCTATTTAATATCTGATTACTACGTAAACTGTACCGAACATTGGATTGACGAGTTTGTAAATGTGAAATTAAGTGAAGAGGTGCTAAACCTTTTGTGATTTTAGAGAAAGTTAGTAACCGAAGAATTTTGTAACGGTTTTTTTTATAGAAACCCATCCTAATATTTCAAGTAGTTTTTCTTTAGGAAAGAAAACTTAATAACTCTGCCATTTCTTAACCAAACGTCAAGGTCGTCTTTTTGTTTGATAGAGAAACGTTCCAAGTTTTATTTTATACGGTTGTACGATTGTACGATTGTACGATTGTACGGAAAAATAATAAAACTTACAACGTATGTTTTCTGTTTACGTATTTGTAATAGTGCGTAAAGATTGTTGAGTTTGTCATAATTAAATGGAATCTTTATCAGAGTCGCATTACGTCTCATTTTGTAGAACTTAGGTTGCTCTACAATCCCACATATTCAAATGTTTTGTCCAGCTTAAAGGTTTGCCACTAGAAGTTAATTTCTCCATATTAGCATGATCTAGGGATTGCGACTTCTGCAATAGCCATATACAACCTTTTACAGGCTTTCAAACTATTCCAGTTTATAAGGCTATCATCTTTCTATAGAATTCCACTAGTAGTTAACTTTATCTGAAAAATGTTTTTATTACTTTTTTGCACTTTTCCAGATGCTAGTATGGAGTAACAAATGGTTAAAGAAATCCACACCAACCGGTCATTTTTAAACAAAAGCAAATTCTTATTTCATTATGTGAAAGCCGTCATCATCTACTTTATTTTAATATTAAAAATTATTTATGTTCTTTTCAAAAAGTTTTGCAGCACATAATTTATTAAAA
>CAJNOQ010008436.1:0-11198 GCA_905250885.1 Didymodactylos carnosus | reverse complement strand
AAAATCTCCTCGCAAGGTGCACCACCTGTAGGTAGTTTTGGGACAAAAATTTTTAGTTTTTCATATTACCCCAACATTTCGCTTTCCGATACTGAAAACCGCACCTTTTTAGCTGCTTCTTAGAAAAGTTATCAAAGAAATGGCCGTGCTTCTTCTTTTTTGAAATGGATAGTAGTAAACCGAAATCCCTGTATGATATCGATTTCATTTTTCCAGTCTACGCATTTTTTTTAAAGAATACTTGTAAAAAACCTTCAGAGTTAATTTGGTAACTAAGTTTATTCACGTAGTGGATAACGTTACGAAAATCTTTGAAATTTTCCTTGTCCGTTTCGCACAGTTTACTTCGTAAACGAAACTAGTGAACAGAAAATTGAGATTAATTTCAGAAGAAAGAACTTCGTCGCCTTTTATTCTCGAAACTCCTCGACTCACATCAGTAGACATGGACCGATTACACTCGAGACAACCACTCTTGGGTTGTTTTTAATCAGATCTTATTTGCAAACGGCAGCAAGAATGCAAACAGTTAAGTAAATCGCTAGTGACACGTTTTATATAGAACCGACATGGAGAGGCTGGTTTATATCAGTTGAGCTTTCGAGATTTGAAGACCATCGTAAACATTCTACAGAACGAAAGAAAATAGGAGGAAACATGAAAATTTTCCCCACTTCCAAAAGAAGCTGTTCAAAGTTGCATTCCCTCGCTCGAGAGGGCTCTCTCTGATGACGTTTCTAAGCTTTAGTGAAAAAACCATTTCGCTATTTTTCAAAAAAATGGGACCGAACCGAGCTGAACTGGTAATTTTTTTAAATAAACTTAAGGTGAAAAACAAAAAAAATGCTTTCTCTTCAACAGTTGAACATCTCTTAATAAATAAGGATTTTTTAAAAACAATATTATTAACCATTTGGTGCTAATTTTGTCTGCTTCAAAATGTGCCAGTAAGGGCTTACATTATGCTTAACAATGTAAAATATTTTATAGTAAAAGAATTTGAGACTTTTTCCGTCAATCTGACCGAACCTAATCGATCGAGTTTCTAATCAGCTCAAATCAAATTGATTTCGGTCCGATTCGATTCGGTTTCGAACCAAACCGAATCCACCTTTGTGGCGGCTCGCTAGTACAGTTCTGCAGAAGAACAGTCAGATGAAATAAAGGGAAACATCAGCCAATTAATGCACAACTACAATTAGAGAAATTTAAAGATAATATCATCGAAATAGAATTTAAAAGAAATTAACGAATAAAAAGCAAATAACCAGTAGTGAGATAGGAAAGAAACAACATTGTTTTGACCTTCTTGTCTTCTTGCGATTCCATAATGTAACACAAATACATTTTTCTTACATTATTTCTTGTAATTCATGTCTTTCAATAAACAACGTCATGGAACTTAGATCACTGTTCAATTCAAAAATTTCTGGCTAAGATTATAAGACTAATAGTTGTACTGTACTGAATTGTATCTGTCAATCGGAAACATGGTATTAGCCTCTTGAATGCCGTAAGGCATCTATAGATGACATGATGGAAATTTTATATGTTGCAGATGCTTTTTCGTTCTATCGATTTAACGAAAAAAAACTGCCAGAGGAACACCTGCCACGAAAACAACAGAACACAAAGAGAGATACTTAATCGTTTTTTTACATATGCATGTCTTTGGACGCGTAAGAGAAAAAATAACGGCATTCAAGAGGTTAGACGAGGAATGGATAAAAAACGCCTTAATTGTTTGCGGATATACTTGTTATATACAACCCCTTAAAGAAAAAAACATGATGAACATGTGCATGTATCTGCTATACTTCCGGAGGTAAATATAATATTGCAAGTGAAAGAAAAAATATTAATCACGAGAAAAATTTCATTTACGCCGTTATCTGATGAAGAATAATCCAAAAAAGCAAAACATAATTATTATATTTACATCTGTTGAAATCACCTCACAGCGCGTATTTTCCAGGTGGACATCAACTATTGTTATTATTAATTATTGTTTTCGATTTTGAATGACCCGCTATATCTTAAAATAGTATTTTAGCACAAAAAAACGTTCTTTAAGACTATCTTGAATCATTATAAGCAATCTCTAATAAAATTATAGTTTTACGTTTCTTCAAGAATAAAATAATTATTAAGCCGAGCAAGTGAAACCCGCTTACTCTTTTCACCATAAAAAATTCTTCTTCTTTCTTTCTTCTAGATACTACTTTTAGTCAGCGACCCGCTCGTGGCTATCCCTTGTCCTGGATGTTCAAGACAAAAATGAGTGAAAAGAGGAACAGTTGTAGGTGAAACATCTGAAATGATTTCGCCAATATATATTTTAATTATTTTATAATTAAGTTATATAAATATTTTAGAAAATGTATTTATGCTATTATTCTTAGATAAAAGCAGGATTAACGAACTCTTACAGTCTATTTGAGAAAATCATATGGTTTTTATCACAAGATCATACGATTTCTTGTTACAAGTCAAATACTTATTACATTTATCCTCATTTGTATTTTGTATGTATTCTCCAGCCATGCTCCGCTTTTGTAGGGCAAATACATGGACGGCTACTAAGTTTGTTCAACTCAGTAGAAATATATAACTCTATTTTATAATTGTATAACGACTGATATTGTGGTGTTTATGTACAAGCGGTCAATGTAAAAAAAAAGGGTAATCGACTCATCCAAGTACTTGGCGGGAAGAAGTGATGATTCATTCATACCACAGAAATTTTGCGACAATATTGCAAAACTTTCTTCCTTTATGACAACGAATTTTTTTCTTCCTTTAGCTTCACACATCAGCTGAGCGCAAATAAAGTGCATGGCTATAAGAAACGTGGTTAGACATGTTCCTAAAGACGTTAGATAGTCCGTTTCCACTTTCCCGATGGAGAAATATGTCCCGATCGGGAAAGATGTTATCTCTCGAACCATAAGTCGTCTAGAGTGCGGGCGGTTTTTATTCTGCTGTTTAGCTGTTTTATATTTGATCTATGTGAAAAGCTGAAGCACCTTTGGTTACGTACGCTCCTAAAACAAACTTCTTGTTGGAACATCGCTTATTTTTATTTCCCAATAGGGAAATAGGACGGGATATTTCCTGTTCGGGAAAGATCAATTATTTCCCGTTTGGGAAAGATGTATTTCCTGATCCAAAAATGGTGCGATACCTTGTACTCTTCTCTAAACCCATTTCGACTTTCTGAGTGCCAAGTAGGTATGCACCGGTATCAGTATATCGAATACCGAAAATACCGATTTTTTTCGATTTGGACTCTTATGAATTTTTTCATTTGAAATGAGATAGTTTAGCGTTATGAACAACCAGACAGAATCAGAGATACAAAACAAAAGCTTTTTTTGCTTTGTAAAGTCAAAATTTTCCTTTATTTTCTATCTGCATATGCTCAGAATACACAGCTGAATGTTTGTTTGTGTTTTGGCTGTCCATGACGCTAAATATCTCAATTTCAAATGAAAAAATCCCAAAAAGTCCACATCGAAAAAAGTCGGTATTGTCGATACCGGTATAACCATCAGAAGTAGTGCTATCACTTGAAGGCTAGTCAGTAGTACTGACTAGCCGTCAAGTGATGGCACTACTACTGACTCAGTAGATATACCTTACGCTTCTAGAACTCGATAACACATGTTTATATTTTTCTACATCCTTCCTTTTTCTTTCTTCCATCTACCTTTTCCTTTACGCTAACAGATGACAGAAATGTCTTTCCCGATCGGGAAAGATTTTGATCCTCCTTCTATTCAACATTTCTATAATATCAGATCTGCTAGACATGCGTGTCAAATTCACCTGGCACCGCGTCAGTCAATACAGTTTTTCGTGTTCGTTCTAATGGAACCAACCAGAACGTGCACGGAAGCGTTATAAAATGCGCTAAACGGTTTGAAAGTAGAGATGTCGAAATATTTCCCGAATAGGACAGATTTCACTTTTGCCGATCAGAACATATTTCTCAAGTGAGAAATGCATCTTTCTTGAACGGGAAATATTTCACTTTCGGGGCAAAGCTCTTAGAGACGGACTGTCAGAGTCCTTTGTATGCTGGAAAATATTTTTTTAGAAAATATTTTGTCTTAATTCTTCGTTAGACTGTTTAGTTGACCCTGCACCATAGACCTTGGTCTGCTTGCTTCGTTAGTCAAATTTGTTGTAACTATCTTTTCTTAATAAACAGAATTATATTAAAAAACTATATCTGTAGGACAGAACCAGAAACATAATCTTGTAAAACCTGATGAATTCTTATATGATTTTATGAAATCTCAAGATGTTGCCGCTTCTTGCATGATCTTACGCAATCTTATGAAATCTTATAACATTCTTGAACCACGATTCTTGTGAAATGTTGTGATATTTTGTAATATGACCTTACAAGATTCTTCGCCCTGGGATGAGCTAATCCGTTATGGTTGATGTCTTTCTGCCCCTTGTCTGTTTCTATGTCGATAGATTAATAAAAACAATTGGCAGTGAGTAGATTTAGAATATTCATTTTCAGCAAGATCATATAAGAATTCATCAGATCTTACAAGGTTATATTTCTGGTTCTGTCCTGTAGATTTACAGATTCCCTCTACACTCTCTTTAAAAATATATTTTTTTTAATCTAATTCTGTTTATTAAGAGGGGTGGGGGTCCCATTTAGATTTTGCTCTAACGTTCCTGGTTTGTAGAGAAGACTTCGAAGTATATGTCCTGAAGTTTCGTCGGCTTACTGACATTATGTTGCTGAGGAAAAAATATTGTTAAATTTTTAAATAAGGGACTATTATTAAAAAAACTCCTGTCCATTCTACATTCATCGTAAAGACTTGGTTCTTGCCTAGAGAACGGTAAAGAAATGTGTGAAGAATATTTTCTATGAGAAAATATGCAAAAATTTTTGTTCTTTCCTTCCTGTTATTAACTAATTAGTACTAATTAACGTTAATTTAGTGTACTCTACTAGCATAAAGTTTCATTTGTAAAATAATGACTCAAAGAAAAAACTTCAAGCAATAATAAAAAAACGGATGGAGGGATCCCCACCTTAAGAAAAGATAGTTACAACAAATTTGACTAATAGAGCAGACCAAGGTCTATGATGCAGGGTCAACTAAAATAATAGCATAAATACATTTTCTAAAATATTTATATAACTTAATTATAAAATAATTAAAATATATATTGGCGAAATCATTTCAGATGTTTCACCTACAACTGTTCCTCTTTTCACTCATTTTTGTCTTTAACATCTAGGACAAAGGATAGCCAAGAATGGGTCGCTGACTAAAAGTAGTATCTAGAAGAAAGAAAGAAGAAGAATTTTTTATGGTGAAAAGAGTAAGCGGGTTTCACTTGCTCTAGTCTTAAAGAACATCGTTTAACATGTGACGTCAATCATAATAGATTAGTGTCGAATAATAATTAAGGATCCCCGCTTTCGAATTATTGTTGTAATACTTGAGATAAAAACACTTTGTTCTTGTATATCCTTGCAGATTTTCGACCATGGAGAAACTAATGAATATGTGTGTAGCGGACTGATTTATTTCTAACAGTTCTAACGTTGAGCTCTTTCGGAATTCTATACACATGCGAAAAACATTTGAATCGCATGATACAAACTGAAGGTTTATAGTTTCGTTTTTCTATATCGAGAAGATAAAATAAAACAATTTCATCTAACGGGACAGAATATTATTTTTTCCGAACTTGTGTCGACTGGTCGACACTTTTCGGTTTTGATATTACCAAAGTCGGTTGTTAGATATTTTACGGGAACTAATTAGTGCATAACTAGCCCCATAGTATTCTAATTGAGAGGGGTGAAGTTAAAGCTAGCATCACAGTCCACTTTGGTTCTTCCGACCGTTAGTTTTGTACTGCCCTAAGGGTGTAATTAGGTTTGATTCAACGTGTAACTATTTAGACGCGAAAAATAGATTTTGTTAAGAGTTACATCATTCGATTCGGCATGAAAAACTGAGGTGACGAAACTTTTTAAAACCTTATAAGTCATTTTGCTCTGGAGAAAGTCAAGTTTGCTCAAGACCTAAGTCTAAAAAACCCGAAATTGACCAATTTCAGTTTCTTATGTATAAAACCATCAGTTTTCGTTCGACTTTTTTGAGCAACATTTCATTCGAAAGAGCGCACAAAGCTGAACAAAATTTGATATTTAAAACTATTTTAAAAAACTATTTTACAAAAATTTGATATTTTTGAAAACTGAGGTTTTTGTGAAAAAACCTGAATATTTTAAACAACCAAACAGAAATGCATAATAAAGTTTTGATATTTTAATAGAGCAAACAATTCTGCATCTGATGCATTGTTTAAAAATGACAAAATCGATGCAACTTGGGATCAAAATGGTCCCACAGTAGCCAGAGCTAGAAATGACCAAAACACAGAAAATGCTCTAAATAATTTTTTTCGTCGTCAAACTATTTTCAATCGATTTTTCAAGTCAAGATTAAGTATAGAAAAACTTTTTCCTCCTTCAATACGCTTTTTTCTATGGAAAAGTCGTTTTTCATGCCGAATCGAATGATGTAACTCTTAACAAAATCTAGTTTTCACGATTGACAGGTCTGCTTAAGGATACTCGATTCACTCATGGAACGTCTCTTAATATGTAGGTGAAGTTAGCAGCAGATTTTAGAAATTTATCCTGATATTTTTTTTAGGATGTGTACAATAAAAACTGATAACTGTACAATATTCAGCATCAAATTCTACCCATTGTACATCCAATTGAACTATTTCAAAACCGGAACTTCATTAGGAAAAAATTAAAATACACTGCAAAGTCGAATTCTCTAGCGGCAGATTTTCCCAGAGACCTGTACAATTAATTTAAATAATACCAGTCGATTGTAAAACTCGAGAACTATGATGTACACTCAATTAAAACTTTTAGAAAACATTTTTTAAAAGCCTGAAAAATATTTAAGTATCTGTAAGATTTTCAAAAATCTCATTATACATTTTCCAGATAGACAGACATAGTCAATGCGTTTTTAGAAGCCCGACTCTATCAATCACAAGTTTCTTAACACAACCAAACAGTTTACAGATCATGCCATTCCCACTAAAGTCTCGAAATTCTCAGAAAACCATTTTATAAAAGTTTGGAGGAGTGGGGGGGGGGCGGCTATCTAACAATATTTATGTCTAATAGTAACAATTTTTTGAACAGTTTCTCTCATTACGGCTTTCTAGAGCTCTCTCCGAAAAACCGCCAATAAAAAATATTTCTGATGAGGAAGGAGAAAGACTTTAATAACTTAAACTTTTTCACATTAACAGATAAATAGAAATAATAGGTTAGAGTACTAGATATTATATGTTTACCCTTTACTTAAAAAGCAAGTATAATATTGTATTAAAGGTTTTACACTCCAATAAGACATTCAATCAGCTGCTTGTATGTGGCATCAACTACTCATAATCTTTGGACTTTTATTTACTTGCTTTTAGAAGATTAAAAATAACAACATTATATTATATAAGTTTAAAATATGATGATTTAACTAGAAAAAGTGGAATATTTTTTTATTATATGTACAAAACAACTCATTTGTCCTTATTGTTCTTCCACTTTACGGAATTTTTTTTCCTTCTGTAAATATTGTAACGTATAACTCAAACTGTTACCAAAAATAATGATTTATCCATGTTTTATTTTGGCATTTTCAACTTGAATAAACAACAAATAAATCTGAATTCAATGTCAGAAAATATGAGTTTTTGAAAGTATAACATGAAAATAAAAGTATACTAGATGAAAAGTAATAATATTGTCAAATCTTTTTTTTAGCAATAACAGATTGTCACTTAAACATTTTTGCTGTGTGATATGTTCATAATATGAGCCTTCATGACTTGACAAACATAGTCAACATCATCGGGTTCCAAACCGTGATGTGCGCCAAGGAGAAAACCATTTTTCATTATTTCGTCTGAATTTGGAAATTCTTGAAGATATTGCCGATATGCTGGATGACGTGTGACGTTACCAGCAAAACACACGCGTGTTTGAATCCCATTATCTTCTAATTTTTGAAGAAGAGGCTTTCGATTTGGAAACATAAGTGGTAGCGCCAACCAATCCATTTTGTCATGCTGTTTAGGTAACACGAGACCGAATTTTTCAAGCTCTTTGAGTTGTTCGACATAACGAGCAACGTTATCTCGACGTTTTTGTTTAAAAAGCGATAATTTTTTCAGTTGTTCAATACCAAAAGCAGCATTCATTTCCGTCGATTTAAAGTTGTAACCGAGAAGTGGATAGAGAAACTTGAAATCATACTCCATGCCATCAATGTCATAACCAAATCTCTCTGAAAAATTTTCGGTATTTGTGCCCATTCGTCCCCAGTCACGATATTGAATTGCCAAATCTCGCTGCTGTTGCTGATTACACATTACCATGCCTCCTCCACCGCCTGCTGTGATTATGTGACTTGAGTAAAACGATGCCACAGATATATCCGTTATGGGTGTACTAGTGATGGTATCGCATGAATCTTCGATTAATAGAATATCTCGTCGTCCCAGCGTAAATAATTCAGCCTTCATTCGTTCCCAGTCGGGCTTACTTCCAATTAAATTGGGTAAAAAGAGAGCTTTTGTTGTCGAGGATACTTTTTCCATGACTTGTTTGACAGAGGGCACATACGATCCAAGTTCAACATCACAAAAAACCGGCTTCATACCGAGTTGTACCAGGGGTGCAACAGTTGTCGAGAACGTACAAGCAGGTGTAATGACTTCATCTCCAGCTTTCAGTCCTGCAATGAGTAACGCGAGAACATTGGCAGACGAGCCCGAATTGACCATGACTCCAAATTTTTTCTCGTATAATTTGGCCACTTCACACTCAAATTTTTCAGTTATGGGACCCGGCGCTAACCAGCCTAGCCGCAAACATTTTTCAACTGCATTTATTTCTTCTTCACCATAGGCCTCAAATTTATGTGGCGCATACCAGATTTTTTTATGATGTTTATGTGTTTCGCTAGTCAACGCGGTCATTGAAAAGAGACTAAAAGCTCTAATTTAGCGAGTTATCTTCGTAGATAGTTTTGTAGAATTGTATATAGTTGTCAAACGAATCGCAATGAAACCAGTCGTCCTAAATCGAACACAATATTATTAGCGTAAATCAGTCTTTAATTCAGAATGATTTGGAAACACTTATGATGGGTCACTCGTTCTTAATGTTATTGGGTATTTTGGTGGAGTTCAGTTCACGTTTACATCAACTTTGTTCGCATAAGCTGAATCTTTTTAAACTGTCTGTAAATGAAAGATCTTCAAACAGGACCTACATAAATGGAGTTAAAAATACTTAAGAAATATCGATGTCATAAAACATTTGATGTTCAACGTGGATGTTTATGAGGCAAAGGCATATAAGTTTTTTATCTATTAAAAGCGAGTGCAAAGCCTCGTATTTTCTTTAAATAACGGGTAGTCCAGATTAAATTCTCGACCTTTGCAAGGCTTTTTTCACAGGTTAAGCTTGATCAGAGAATTTTGTTTGGATGCTGAAAGATAGAGAATTTTGCGTAGAGTTTAGTCATATATTTCTTTTGAAATAAGAATTTGCCTTTTTTCTACACTATAATCCTAATTTCCAGTTTAGAAAATCGACCGAAAAATCACCGGGGATTTTCTAGTTTATAGAAAATCGACTTGAATTTCCATAAATTCGATTTTCTGTCAATAACTTCCACGATTGATGTCTCTGGAATAGACGAATCACAGACAAGGCATGTGAAATATAGATGTTTTTTTCATAGTGTGAGTTCAAAGAATTTTCGTTTGTAGCATGAGAAAATAAACCCGAAAGTGTGGATGCAAAGAAGAGATTTTTGGCGTGCTATCAGCGATAATTCCTCACATTTGATGTTCGATGCCGAGAGCCGAGTTCATTCTTATTCCAATTTAAAATTTTTGCTGATGATGGGCTTTTAGAAAAAGGATTGAGCTGATTTGATGCAGAACGGAAAATGCTGCTTTTGTCCTTTTCTTCTCTCGACCTTATCAACTGCTGCGTCATGGCAAACATGGCTGAAACGCCTCTCTATTCTAGTCCCTTTCTACTGTCTCAAATAGTTTCTGTCAAACTACAAAAATGCATTCACTTTCGCATGAACTGCGCCTTTTGTGATAGACGGTCATTTCTTGCCCTACACTTTCTGAGAGCATTTAACCGTGAATAATTGAGGCATACGAAGTTCTATCTCATCCCAATAATCATCTAGTTTTTTTCTGCGTTTAGTATCTTCTAATAAATTAACTGGCTCGATCGTTCATTCAAAGATATTTTCATTTAGTTATCAGTTACTTTTGCTTCCATTTTAAATTTTTATTTTTTTATTACAATTCTTACAACTTTATTATTCTCCTTTTTTCTTCGCCGGAATCAGATTGTAGGTTGGCAAAATTCTGCTATTTTCCCTAATGTAAAAGACATGATCGTTTTCACTCATTCTGGATAAACAACCACTCTATATTCAAAAGATAGCGCACGTCGAGTATGATCGAATACAAGTATGTTTAAATCTTGAAATTGGGCACAAATGGTATTTTGGATCAAATGCAACTTTTTGTAGAATTGATGTTGGTAATATAGTCATTTTTTGATGAAAAATTAAATATTTTTCGAAAACAAACTATTGGATAGCCCATGAAATTCTCTACAAAGTGAGCTGGTCAGAGTATCCAGACAGATGGGGCCAGTCATTAAAGATAAGTAAAAGAAGCGTTTGGGCGTTATCTATGCAATACAGTGTGTCATAATCAGAAGAACTCGTTTGTTTTTTACTTGTCAGTAGAAGCTGGAACAAATCTGATTGAATGGCCCGAAGATTTTTCTATCAGATGAGGTGCATATCGCCGATTCATGAAAAAAGTTGATAACAGGGTTTCCGGAAAACATAAAGGCTAGAAACCCAAGTCCTTGGTATTTGGTCAGAAAACTTTTCGAACCATATAAACCGATAGAGCTAAGAATTCTGAGGAGAATAAAATATTTCCCGACTGTCCAAAATACTTTTTCACCGGAATGTTTTGTAATTTTCACGCCGTTTGTATTCGTTCGTAAATCGACCAAACATTCCGGTGAAAAAGTATTTTGGACAGTCGGGAAATATTTTATTCTCCTC